>PVKM010009257.1:0-37264 GCA_004027735.1 Carollia perspicillata | reverse complement strand
TCGACTCGCAATTACTTCCACTCCTTCTGGACATTCTGGCTCCAAGAGCACACGCCGGAGTGGAGGTCAAAACAAGCCTGCACTGCTGCAGCAGAGACTGCTCATCCTCACGGTCATTACCAACATCCCTGTCATCATTATCATCATCTTCATTACACATGTTGAGCACTTTTTGGGTACCAGTCACTATTCTGAGCACTTTACATATGCATCCCATCTGATTCTTATTCCAAACCTGTAAGACAGGGAGGGCCCTTATATAATCTTTATTTTACGGCTAAAAAACTGAGGAAATAAAAGAAATGCATTTTCCCTGTGGCATACGGTGGCCAATTGTTGGGGATGGAATTTTTCTCTAACCAGGTCCACCTGACTCAAAAGCCTCCCCTCCACTGCACGTTCCATCAGTCTATACACACTACAATTCAGAGTTTCCAAGCCCCACATTTCCCTTAAATTTTATGTTGTTTTTCTTTTTCAGGACACAAGTGACAGTTTCTTCCTGAGAAATCAATTATTGCAAATGCTTAAAAGGTCAGAGTGTTTTCTTATCTATCCTTTATAGGCATAATTTATGCAAGACACAATGCTTTAATGGAAAAATAAAATATTTAGTAATCCATAATGAGAACAGCAAGGTATGAAGAAGCAGTTCTGGGATTCAAGTTCCAAGATCAGATATTATTGTAATTGTAAAACAAAAACAAAAACAAAACATACTAGCAAAGTGTGTTTAAATGAAATTCTTTGTAATCCCTTTAGAAATGGCTTTTCTCTTGAATACTACCTATAAAATTCAATTAAGGAAAGATATCTGATAAATGCCCTTAGGCTTGCGATTCAGAAGACTGGGAAATCTGTTTTTTGAGAGGTAAGGTTTACATTTTTTCCAGTGTTTCAGCTGTCAGGAAAAACAAAACAAAACAAAAACCAGGTTTGCAACCTCTATCTCCACAGCTGAAGTAAAGATTAAAAGGCTATCATCTCTGAAATGTAGTTTAAACATTTTGAGGCACAAAAAAGTAATTTTGGCCAGATTTATTCGTACTGGAGCACCAAACAATTCTAACTGCACATCTATGCATTTAGTTTTCTAGAATAATTATATGCAGTGGCAAGTTAATTGGAGCATTTGCTTCCATTAAAATTTCTAACCAAAAGTTATAGGAAAGTCTACCTTGGGGGATGAGGGGGAGTGAGAGGGCAGAGAGAAGGGGTCGTGGGGGGACAAGCCCCACACCGGGCCTTCTGCAGGGCTGTGCCTGCCCGGGCTGTCCAACCTTTTGGCACCTCTGGGCCACTGGAAGAAGAGTGGTCTTGGGCCACACATAAATATGCAAACACTGATGAAAGCTGATGCGCAAAACTAAAGTTTTAAGTACATTTACAAGTTTGTGTCGGGCTGCATTCATAGCCTTCCTGGGCCACATGCGGCCCATGGGCCATGGGTTAGACATCCCTGCATCATCTCATATAATTGTTAACAGAAATCTCATGAAATAAGTATGTCACTTCCACTTTAGATATGAAGAAAATGAGACTCTGACAGTTTGGGTGACTTTCTCACAGCAGTACAGTTTCTAAGGGTGCAAGCCTAGATTTAAATTCACATCTGCCTGACTTCCCACTACACCTAGAATGCTAAATTAAGTCATTCGTTTTTAGGTTGTGTTTTGGTGATACAGGTAGGACATGGCACATATGTGGCTGTCACAAACCAGAAGTGGTGGATTAAGAAAAATAAGAGCCCAACAGTAATCACTTCTAAATTTTAATAATTTACGATCTGAGAGACTTTGAGTCCCTTAACATCTAGTAATTAAATCATTCTACCTACATTGAAATTCCAAGTAAGTCACATTGCATGTTAGAAATACCCACTTTCTTTTCTAAATTTAGTAGTAACTTAAAAGGAAATTCAGAAACCGTGCCTGAGGTGACATCTTCATACAGTGTTACCTTTTTTCACACGGCTGCACCATCCCTGTTCATTTCGAATGAGTTCATCTTTCTGAAAATCATACTTTATCAAGTTGAAATTGAAAAAAAACTGCAAAAACAAAATCAAATGAAAACACGATTTAGTTATTTCTGCAGTGACACCTACTGGTAGATTTTATGCTCAATTGAAATGAATTAGAATGTGGATTTATTAAAAGAAGGAGCCTTTACTGATGAAAAAACTAAATATTGAGACATCAAAATTGAAGGTATTAGTTAACAGCACTCATGTACTGGCATTTACTTTTACTTCTTTTATGTTGCACATTCCTTAGCAAAACATTACTAATTTTAATGCTGAGTGAGTGCATGCAAGCAATCCTTGAGCTTGGCTACATTTTCTATTAACTATAGGGAAGAGGACCACTTCTTGCCTTTTCCTTTTTGCATTCATTCAAAACATACTTCGAAGTGGAAAGTTCTGATAGAACTGAAATGTAAACTATGTGAATGCAAGGATTTTATTGCCTATTTTTAATCTGCAATCTCTGGAAAAGGGATCAGGTGCCTAAACAGTACTTGTTATCTGACACTGTGACCTTTCCCACAGGCCTGTCACCTAATGTCCCTAATCTAACACCTGGTACTTCTGTGCACTATTGCGGTGTGAGATGGCAGGTTTGTTGGAACATCCTTATCACACTGGGTACCAAGCTTGGTGGACACCTCTCTTTGTTGCCAAACATTGCCAGCTGCCCGGTTCCTGAAATGTCCATTATTGCCCTTTTGTGCAGATTCACAGGGTCACTAACATCTGATCCTGGGAAAGAAGACAGACTGATTCAATCCAACCCCCCTCATTTCATAGATGAGAAAATCGAGCTTTTCCTGATCAATTAAGTAAGCAATCTTATTAATTAAGCTAAATTAGAAAACAGTAAACTAAAATGGAGGTAATAAAATGAAGGGAGAAAAAATAGTAAGAAAGGACAAATAGAATAGGAGAAGGGCCTAGAGGACATGAGAAATGAACAAATATAGAACAAATAAGTGGGAAAAGATGAATAAGATTGATGAGATAAATGTAACAGTATTATTTGTTATAAAAGACTAAACACAAATATCTCTGGTTTTTAATCTCAGTAAAATCAGCATACAGCTAGAATCACAATTCATTATATGAATTAAAATATAAAAGGGAGCAACTAATATTGATTGGGCACTTAGAGTAAGTATGCCACTGTGCTAAGAGTTTAAGAGCAGTATTTAATTGTCAAGACACTCTGTGAGGTAGAAATTAGTATTATTCTATTTTAAGATGAGGTCCAAGGAAAGAGGTTGCAAAGCAAAATATATTGTATTCTAGACATAAAGAATCTTTATTAAAATGCAAGAGTGCATCTTGTTGGTCTTTGTCTGTAACTGGGATAACAGGATATTGGCCACTTGCCTAATGACTGGTAAAAAGAAAGATTCCAGAAGTTCCGGAACTGCATTTATCATTTTGGCCAAACAAGAACAGAGCCCTGTTCATTATTCAATCTTTTCTCTGCTGTTTTAACATGCTTTATATTTTGAAATATTTGCCCACCAACTGGTGTTATTTAGCTTCAATTAATTTGGCAGCCACATGTGTGGGTGATATTCTTTCCGCACTAAAGCACTGTTCATTGTGCCTGTTTATCAGATACAGGCTACTTGATGGTCAGAAATTGGGTAATTTTATAATACAAATGAAACTTAGATATATCACAGCATCTTCTAGAAGTGGTCAGGATCAGAGCATTAAGTCTCAGCCAGAGGGATTTCTATTATTTTTTCCTGCCTTTAAGAGGTCCCTCAAGATTATAAAAAATGGCTGTTATAATGCACACAAAAAACTAGGTGCCACACGTTAATATGCCCTTGATGTATATGTACAGACACATCTTCAGCCTACACTGGGCACATCCTTTGTTTTTTCTGCCTCGGCATCTCTTTATGGTTCTTTATGTTCAATAATTTCACCAGGATATATTTTTCTGATGATCATTCTGTACCATATTTCACCCCACTCTCCCACTCTGGAATAGAATGTCCTCTTTTGCTAAATATTCAAATTTTTATTTTAAGGAAGTCTTCTTCTGTTAGGTTTCAAATGCTTTTTTAAATCTCTCCGATTTGTTGTTTTTCTCCCTCCTGCAAGAACACCAATTAAGCATATGTCAGAATACTGTCTTTGTTTTCAAATTTTATCTTTGAAATTAATTTTATATTATATGCATATTCTTTTGTTTGTGTGACCCCTTGGTCCCTTCCATCTTGCTCCCTAACAATGTTTACAGTCCTGCGTAAGTCCTTTGGTGGTGATCATCTCTGTAATATTTCCATGTTTTCATTTTATGAATTTATTTTTCAGAGCTGAGCAGACATACTTTCCAACTCCTTTTGTTGATTTAGGTTTTCCTTGCACTTTTGTCTTCTTTGAGTTCTTATTTTTAAAGGACATAGCATTGCAATTTTTTAACCTATGTGGAATTGTTTTTCTACATATTTCCTGGCCATGTTGGAGGACTTATTAGTTTGATGTGCATCCATATTTTTTTTCAGCTGCTTTTTATTTACACTTACCCTCCATACACTTTGCAAATTTTATTTCCCCTGGGGATTTCATGTTTGCTCCTTCTCAAATACTACCTCCAGGTGTAGAAAAGAAGGCAAGATCATAACTTTTACTTGAGTTTGTTTCTCAAATGAGTTGTCACCAAATTTTTTATACTGTTTGCTTTGGGAGCATATACAGGACACACAGCCTTACAGTCATGCATTTAAATAGTGAGTACAGCACACAAGAAGGACATTTGGGTCACAGGAACTCTGTTGCTGCCTTATCTTTTTCCTTCACTTATTAAATCCTATCTCTGTTTAAAGCCTGATTCCCTTTTGAGACAGTAAGTGTAAACCTGTTAGGTTTGAATTCTTAAGATACATACTTATCACATCTCCCCATACAATTATGGAACAGTTATTGGCCCAATTTTTTCTCATTGCCTCCTATGAACAAAAACAATATGTGAACGAAATGATAAAAGACAAAATTTGTATTAGGTCCTTTTTTCATTTCCAAATTGAAAAAAAACTAAAATAATTTGAAAATCAGAAATGTTCTAAATAAATAGGAGACATCAGGAGTTACTGCATTATTGCCATTATTATAATCTGACAGGGAATTTAAGATATTAGAAAATTAAAGTCAAGAATAATAAAAATACAAATATTCTTTATTGTACTCCTGTGGGATGATTACTTTGGAATGACGCAGTTTCACTAAAGGAGCTTTTAATATAAATACCAGTTTTTCATGGAATCAGTTCAATGAATTGAGAAAATTAACCGTAAGGAATATAAAACTCAGTAATATAATCACTTACTTTCCCCAAATTACTTTTGTTCAGAATGCAAATCATTAGGGCAATTTATAGCAGCTTCAAATTTACTTTTTTACTTTTTAAAAGGTATATTTTATATCTATTTTTAAATTACTGTGTAAATTTAATATTTTGAATTAGTTTCAGATTACAGCATATTTTTACCTTTTTTGACATTAAATGTTTCCTTACTATTTTTAAAATTTTTGGTTTTTATTATTTCCTTCATTTTATTTCTTTGATTTTTTTAATTTCTTTTAAAAGAGATTTTATTTATTTATTTTTAGAGAGGGGAAGGAAGGGAGAAAGAGAGGGAGAGAAACATCAATGTGTGGTTGCCTCTTGTGTGCCCCCTACTAGGGACCTGGCCCACAACCAAGGCATGTGCCCTGACTGGGAACTGAACCAGAGACCCTTTGGTCCCGCAGGCTGGCACTCAATTCATTGAGCCACACCAGCCAGGGTTCTTTGAGTTTTTTAAATTAAGTTATTATAGAAATTGACATTTAGCCCATGAATTTTCAGCTGCTCTTATCTGAGTTTACACATTTTGAAATGTAACATTTTCATTATAATTCAGCTCAAATTATTTCCTAAATTTGGTTTTTTTGTTGACTCGTGAAAATTTAGAGATGTTTTATTTGCAATCATATAGGAGATGATCTACTTGTCATTTAAAAAATTTATTTTACCTTAATTAAACTGTTGTCAGAGTACACAATCCATATAAATTCAATCTTTTGAAATTTGCTGCAATTCCCTAAGTAGCCCAGTAACCTTTGTGAATTTTCGTAAGTGCTTAAAAAGAACAAATATTCTGTTGCTTTCAGATGTGGTGTCCTATTTATGTCAATTAATTCAAGTAGTTTGTTTATAATATTATTCAAATGTCATATATCATTGAAGTTTTTCTTTGTTCTATCAAATATTGAAAGAGATGTATATATGGCTTTCTGTTACCAAATAAAAAAGATGGTTTCGTCTGCCTGCCGCCATAAAAGCCAAACTCATGTGGCAGTATCTGGTAAGAAAGGAAAAAGGTTTTACTCAGGTGGGGCGTGATCTGGGAGAATGGTGGACTCTCTGTCTCAAAGCCCATCTCCTCTGCAAGACCAAGACAAAGTCCAACTGTCCTCAGCACGACCAAAACAAAAGCCAGTGTCCAGAGTTTCTGCTCCATTTTAAAGTCCTTTGGAGCCTGCAGGTGGTTGCTAAGTGGACACCTGGGTAGCTTAACTTGTCCCTGGCTGCTGCCCTTTTCAGGCTCCATCCCAGAGTCCATGGGCCATGAGGCTGCTAGGGCCACAAGGTCGTGTATTCCTGTACCAGCAAATGCATCATCAGGTTTATGAGAGAGAGAGAGAGAGAGAGAGAGAGAGAGAGAGAGACAGAGAGAGACAGAGCCACCCATGTGGCTGTTAAGGCCACATGGCCCATGGAGAGAACAGGCAAGTGCACCATCCAAGTAGTGAGCCACGAACAGCAGAGAGTTTCTTTGTTCCCCAGGGACTATATTAGCTTGGGTGTGGGACAGACCCAGTGCTTTCTAAAAGATGACCAATCAACTTCCCAAATTTTCATGTGCTTCAGATGGAGGTCTACCTCCCAACCAATCCCTTCCTTCCTCAGGTTAGACTGACAGGCCTCTTCGGTCCAGAGCCTCCCCTGCCACCATTTTGACTTCTATGGTGCATATTCCTGTCTTCCCCTGGTCCTGGAGAGGCAGGGGGGAAGGGCTTTATGCAGGTTCAGTGTAAGAACCTCTCTCTGCTGCCACCTTGGCTGGGGGTGGGAGGAGACACCCCCACCCCTGCTCTGAATGACTGTCCACTGGTAGTAACACTACTATAATTCTGATTTTATTTTCCATTAAGGTTATATAAATTCTGAGACATCTTCTTTATTTTCAATTTTATTCTTTAAAAAATATTGTTCAGTACTTATTATATTTGACTATTATTTTTTCCAAGTCTGTTGAAGATATCTGTCTACTATTTTTTGTCTTCCATGGTTGCTATTGAGAATGCAGCTATAAGTCTTTCTTAGGAAGGTGATTTTTTTTGGCTGTTTTAAGATTTTAGTGGTATCTTGATATAGTTTTTAAATAAACCATGTATTAGAAGCTTAAACATAATTTTTGAATGATATAAAAATGAAAAGTAAATAGAAATAATGGATTAAAAATACTCAAAGAAAATGGAGTCAAATTAATACATATTAGGATCTATGCTTGCTTTTCATACTTATATCATTAAATTTAAAAACTAAACAAAATAATTAGGTATCATTATCACCATATGATAGAAGGAAAATATGGGAAGTTGAGGTTTTCATAACCTATAGAATACAGTGCACCTAGAGGCCACTACTTTATTTAGAAGTTCTCAACTTAAAAAAAAAACACGTGATGATATTTACCATAAGGTACAAGCACAAAGCTAGAAGACAGGCTGGCAGGTCTCAAAATATGTTTTTTTGTAAAGAAGAAAATGGTACTTACTTTGTAAAAGAAATTTGTTCTCCCAACTGCTCCAATTTTCCCAGTGTGATTCATTAAACAAATATTCCCTTCAGTCGCCCCATAAAGCTCACACATCTTAATATTTCCGAATCTGTCTACAAATTCTCTCCATACATCACTCCGCACACCATTTCCAATTGCCAAACGCACCTGATGGTCCTTTTCTCCTTCTCTCTGTCAAAAGAAAATATTTTACTTGTAAGTTATTAAATTCTAGTTCCCAATTCTTTCTTTCATTACTATTACTTAAGTGGTAACTATCTAGAAGTTGCCTAAGTGCAATAACGAAAAGAAAGTGAAAAAAGAGAAGTCATGTAGCTCTTAGAAAACTGTGTCCACTAGCTAATGAAACTAAAGTGGTCCAGAGTAATACAGCTCTTATTTTCCCACATGTGGGAAAAGCTCTTCCCAAACTCTAGCTTATTGAAACATTATTTTGGTAGAGATAAAGTAAGGAAGAAAGTGCATTTCAGGAAAAAATACATTACTTTAAAAATATTATAAAATGCACTTGAGTTCATATTGTTGGCTTTATCATTATCTATATAACTTTGAACAAGAGGTAGAATAATATTCCAATTCTCAGTTTATTGTTCTGCAAAAACTGCTAATAATATCTATCTCACTTATATACCTAAGTATACAATTAAGCCCAGTGCCTAGCACATAGTACGCAACAAAATGAGGTCATTTAAACACTGTAACCTTGCTGGTGAAGCTCAGTGGATTGAGCGTGGGCTGCGAACCGAAGGGTTGCAGGTTCAATTCCCAGTCAGGGCACATGCCTGGGTTACAGGCCAGGTCCCCAGTGGGGGCCATGTGAGAGGCAACCACACATTGAGGTTTCTCTCTCTCTCTGTCTCCCTCCCTTCTCATCTCTAAAAAAAACGCAGAGAAACAAAGAAACAAAGAAACAAAGAAACAAACAAACAAAAACCCACTGTAACATTTGGCTTGCAAATATTATGATGATAACTTGTAACTATTATATTTTCCAAATTGCAATGTTCTACTAATTTTACTTCTAGATCATATTTGGAATTAAAAGAAAAGCTAGATCTATATTTTATTCTGGATTCAATAAGCACTATATTAATTAATAAGAATGAAACAATGATAAAAAATCACAATCTCACACCTGTTAGAATGACTATTACCAAAATGACAAGAAATAACAAGTGTTACCCTCTCTAGGATGTGGAGAAAATGGAACCCTTGTGCACTGCTAGTAAGATTTCCATAGTGAATTGCAATCACTATGGAAAACAGCGTGGAGTTTTGTCAAGAAATTAAATATCGAACTATCAAATGATCCTGAGATTCTACTTCTGGATATTTTTTTCCACTTTTTAAAAATTGTTGTTCAAGTACAGTTTTCTCAATTTTCTCCCGACTACTCTCCCCCACCCCAACAACCCTCACCTCCCACCCTCATTCCTACCCCACTTTGGTTTGTCCATGGGTTCTTTATACATGTTCTTTGAGGACCCTTCCCCTTCTTACTCCATTTTACCTCCTGCCACCTCCCCGCTGGTTACTGTCAGTTTGTTCTTTATTTCATGTCTCTGGTTATATTTTGCTTGCTTGTTTGCTTTGTTGATTAGGTTCCACTTATAGGTGAGATTATACGACATTTGTCTTTCACTGCCTGGCTTACTTCACTTAGCATAATGCTCTCAAGATCCATCCATGCTGTCTCAAAGGGTAGGAGTTCCTTCTTTGTTTCTGCTGCATAGCGTTCCATTGTGTGAAGGCACCATAGCTTTTTGATCCACTCATTTACTGATGGGCATTTAGGTTGCTTCCAGTACTCGGCTATTGTAAATTGTGCTGCTATGAACATTCTGGTGCATAGGTTCTTTGGAATTGGTGTTTCAGGATTCCTAGGATATAATCCCAGCACTGAAAAGGCCAGGTCAAAAGCCAGCTTCATTTTTGTCTTTCTGAGGAAATTCCATACCGTTTTCCACAGTGGCTGCACCAGTCTACATTCCCACCAACAGTGCACTAGGGCTCCCTTTTCTCCACAACCTCACCATCACTTGTTGTTTGTTGATTTGTTTATGATGGCAATTCTCACTGGTGTGCATCTCTCTGATGGCTAGTGATGCTGAGCATCCTTTCATATGTCTCTGTGCCCTCTGATGTCCTCCTTGGAGAAGTGTCTGTTCAGATCCTTTGCCCATTTTTAAATTGGATTGTTTGTCTTCCTAGAGTGGCGTCATGTGAGTTCTTTATATACTTTGGAGAGAAGCACTCAGCAAAGTGGGGGTAGAAGGAGCATACCTCAACATAATAAAGGCCATATATGAGAAACCTACAGCCAACATCATACTCAATGGGCAAAAACTAAAAGCTTTCCCCCAAGATCAGGAACAAGACAAGGGTGTTCTCTTTCACCACTTCTATTCAACGTAGTATTGGAAATCCTAGCCAGGGTGATCAGACAAGAAAAAAAAGTAAAAGGCCTCCAAATTGGAAAGGAGGAAGTAAAACCATCATTGTTTGCAGGTGACATGATAGTGTACATAGAAAACCCTATAGGCTCCACCAAAAACCTACTCAAACTAATAAGTGAATTTGGCAAAACAGCAGGATACCAAGTCAATATTCAGAAACCACGGGCATTTTTGTATATTAACAATGAAATATCAGAAATAGAAATTGGGGAAAAAATCCCATTTGCTACAGCAACAAGAAAATAAAGTACCTAGGAACAAACCTAACCAAGGAGGTAAAAGACCTATATTCAGAAAACTACATGACACTAAAGAAAGAAATTAAAGAAGAAACAAATAGATGGAAGTATATACCAAGTTCATGGTTTGGAAGAATTAAAATCATCAAAATGTCCATATTACCCAAAGCAATTCATAGATTCAACACAATCCCTATTAAAATACCAAAGCCATATTTCACAGATATACAACAAACATTTAAAAAATTTATTTAGAACCATAAATGACCCTGAATAGCTGCAGCAATTTGAGAAAGAAGAACAAAGTAGGAGGGATCATAATACCTGATATCAAACTATTCCAAGGCCACTGTAATCAAAACAGCCTGGTACTGGCACAAGAACTGGCACATAGACCAATGGGACAAAAGAGAGAGCCCAGAAATAAACCCAAGTCTCTATGGTCAATTAATATTTGAAAAGGGGGCAGCAGCATAAAATGGAGTAAAAATAGCCCCTTCAACAAATGGTGCTGGGAGACCTGGATGGTTAAATGCAAAAAAAAAAAAACAAAATCGACCACCAACTTACACCATACACAAAAGTAAACTCAAGGTGGATGAAGGACTTAAATATAAGCTGTGACACCATAATAGTCCTAGAGCAGAACATAGCCAGGAACATCTCAGATATTCCATGCAGCAATATTTTCACCCATATGTCCCCTAGAGCAAGGTACATAAAAGAAAGAATAAATAAATGGGACTTCATCAAAATAAAAAGCTTCTGCATGGCTAAAGAAAACATCAGCAAAACGAAAAGTGAACAACTATATGGGAAAATATACTTGCCATTGATATCTCAGACAAGGGTCTGATCTCCAAAATATACTTCTGGTTATTTATCTGAGAAAATGA
This sequence comes from Carollia perspicillata, assembly GCA_004027735.1. Taxonomy (NCBI): domain Eukaryota; kingdom Metazoa; phylum Chordata; class Mammalia; order Chiroptera; family Phyllostomidae; genus Carollia; species Carollia perspicillata. The sequence continues at coordinate 25,801 of PVKM010009257.1, read as the reverse complement.
AAACACTACTTTGAAAAGACAATGCACCTCTGTGTTCACTGCAGAGACAATGTGTTGATAGCAGGAGGGTAATGTTTATCTTGACAGTATTATTAGACTTTTTTAAACTGTTAAAAACTAATTTGATAAAAAATAAAAATTAAATTAAAAAATAAAATAAGAGACAGCTAGACTGTGGGTACATTGGAAATAACATTCTGACTTGTTTTAGGCTTAGGCCCTCACAAGGGGGTTAAGATGAGTATTTTACGGATAGAGAAAAAAAATCACTCATATAAGAGCAGCTCCTTCTAAGTCAGAGGATTCTTTTCAACCGCTAAACATAACTCTGAGCTGTCTTTCCTGGTTCGCACCTTTGGGCATGTCAAATATTGCCTACCTGGCAGGAGCTAGTTCTTGGACCTTCCACTGCTATTTTCCTACATAAAACACTAGTGTTGGCAAATCTTAGGATTCATTCTGCTTGAACAGTGAACATTATTTAGTATGGCATAACTCTTGGATGCTTTTCAGGTCAGAGATAAGTTTTAGCAAGTGTTATTATTTATAAAATATGTTGGCATACTTTGAAAACCAGTAAAAAGGAATTTAATGTGCAAACTAATGAGCAAAACAGAACCAGAGACATTGAAACAGGGAACATATTGACAGCTGCCGGAGGAAAGGGGGAGGGGAGAACGGTCAAAGAGAGGAGGGGACTAGTCAAAGAACATATATGAGTGACCCACGGACATGGACAATGGTGTGGGGAGGGACTGTGGGAGAGGGTGATGGGGCAGGATGGAGGAGGGCAAAGGGGGAAAAATGGGGACAGTCGTAATAGAATAAACAAGAATATCAAAAAGAAAAGAAAAGGTAAAAAACTTCCCCAAATATCCAATGTTAATGCAGTTTCAATAGCAATAGCTTAGTTTCTGAGGGAAAAAGAGGTGGTTTATGAATCACATTCCAGAGACTTTAATCTGTGTGGGCTATAACTACACAAGTTTACTAAGAATAAACATTCATCCAAAATAATTTAATTGGTATAGAAAATCAGATTATCAAAACTAAGATAGGGCTTTTGTCAAGAAATACAATTCATTTATTTAACTCTCCAGTTATTTTTATTCTATTTTCCTCTCCCTTTAAGGAAAATCTGGATGACCATGCTTTAAGTCATATGAGAAAAGGTTAACTGATCCATTACTTAGTGTTGTGGGAAAAAGAGAATTTACATCTCCTCTTATGTCAAAAAGTATGCATATGCTAGAAAAGTTGGAAAGTACAAAAAAAAGGAAATAAAAGTAAGCTGTAATTCTACCACACCAACATTACTATTTTTATGTATCCACATAAAAAGTTATAACCACACTATGTACAGAGCTAAATACTATTCTACTTTATTAATATATATTACATTCTAAGCATTATTCTAAATTATAGCTCTTATCCTTTAAAAACATGATTATATGATTTTCATGTAATGATATCACAATTGATTTACTATTACCTATTTTGGGGTAACCACACCGTTTATAAATGTGCACCCTTATAAATAATACTGAGTGGCCCTGGCTGGTGTAGCTCAGTGGACTGAGTGCAGGCCTGCGAACCAAAGGATCGTGGTTCGATTCCCAGTCAGGGCACATGCCTGGGTTGCAGGCCAGTTCCCAGCAGGGGATGCAGGAGAGGCAACCATACATTGATATTTCTCTCCCTCTCTCCTTCCCTTCCCCTCTAAAGATAAATAAATAAAATCTTAAAAAAATAATACTGAGTGAATGTCTTGTTTATAAATCTTGGCATCTCATTAGGATAGACAGATTCCTGGAAGAAGCTAATAGTTGTAAATATTTTTACGATTTTGCCATCAAATTGTTGTGCAAAAAGAACATCCTATTTACATAATGCCTCCTCAGTGCACTAGAACTAAAGACTTCCATAGGATGGAGGGTAGGAAGTGGGGATGGCTGGGGGTAGGGGGAAGGTAGGGAGAAAATGAAGACAACTGTACTTGAACAACAATAAAAAAAAGAGAAAAAAAAAACCATCATCGATTTAATAAGAAAATGTGGTGTATTCATTTCTAGATTCAATTTGTTTTTCTGTGATTTTAGACAAGTTGAATGTCATATGATAATAAGATTAATATTTTATTTTAATGGCATTATTAATTTCCTTTTCATTTTACCTTTAATATTTTTATTCAGTGTGTTTATTCTTATAATTAAATATATTATTCTCTTCTCCTGTTCCTATTTCTTAATTTATGATTAAAAATCTTTCTTAACCCATAGCCCAAAAAAAGTCAGTAGATTTTACATTTAACCATTATATTCATCTAGAATTAAACTTGTGAGAAAGGTGTGACATTTTAAATTTCATATAATGATTTATCTAATTTATTTCCAATTCAGACTTCATAAAAGTTTAATTTTAAATTCATTCAACTATACTTATACAAAGACTTGCAAATAAAAATTCTTCAATTAATAAATGTCTAAAATTTTATGAACATCTTTAAGCTGATTTAGTAAGTATCTATAAACAAAATACGTTTAAACAATTCTCTAAAATCTTCCTTTAAAAGATAACAAGAACCCAAATATAAGCACTACTGAAAGAGTAAAATATAAAGGACATAACTGACATGTAATATAAATTATTTTACAGTTTATTGAGCTAATTATCTAAAGTTGCCACTGACATTATTCAGATTTTTGTTTGCTTGATTCAAATTATATCCAGGTAATATATATAAATAAAAATAATATAAAAGACAAAAATAAAATATATACAAATAAAAATAATATATAAATAACAATAATATAAAAATTATGTGAAGCCCTATAGCAAGCCCAAAAGATACTGTTATTTTTGGCAAACACACACACATGCAGACTCTCACTCACTCATCTGTATATACATATATGGAGAGAGAGAAAGGAAAAAACCCCAGAAGTTTTAAAAAACAAGTTTACACAGGAATGGGAATTTTACCTGAAAGATACATACAATACGATGTTATCATAAAGTCTAAATCAGGGGTTAGCAAACTACAGCCTACAGGGGCCAAATCTAGACTAATGTCCTGTTTTTATAAATAAAGTTTTATTAGAACATAGTCATACTGATTTATATGAGTTGTCTATTTCTTTTGCAACACAGAGGCAGATGTAAGTAGTTGTGACAGAGACAGAATGACCCACAAAACCCAAAGTATTTACTAATTTGATGCTTCACAGAGAAAGCTTGCTGACTCCTGTTTAAAAGTAAAAAAGCAACAAGTTCTTTACTGACACAAGTCAAACACCATTTGGTTGATTGTACAATACACTGGTGCTGCAAATACTGGTTCATTAAACTTTCTCATCCAGATTCCCAGGTATGTTCACTTTATGTTTCTCAAAATGGGCTTTATCTCATTGGAAATAACTGGGCATTGGTTTTACTTGTAAAAGGGGTGAAGAGATTCTTAGGCACATTGAACATATTGGTAGGTGGGCAAGATTTTGGTCAGATAAGTCTTTAAAAAACAACTACCCACCTAGTGATGTTGTGAAGCTCTCTTGTGACCCTGGAAGGTGACTGGAAGCCAAAGGAGGGCATTAACAGAGCCTGATGTAAAAACAACAGGAGCTTGGCTCCACCTGGCACGATGGACTAGGAGGATGGCAGGGTCAAGGATACTGGCTAAAGTGGTCCAGATAAAAGATGGTAAAGGGAAGAACCCAGATTATGGTCAGGAAGATGGAAAAGGAGAGTCAGCAGAACGACAGAGGTGAGGCAGGAAAAAATAATCAGAATTGGTAAAAAGAGCCTTAAAAAGTGATCCTGGAAAACAGAAACTGAGAGGATGGTCTGAGGTTTGCTAATTATTTTGGATTTACATGTGTCTATTTTGAAATTGCTGTAAAACCAGCAGCGCTTCATGTAAAACAGAACCAAGTCTTCATGACACCTATCTGTAGTTTCAAAAATCCCCTTCTTTGTTCATCAATCCCCTCAAGCCTCCTTTGGAACAAATTCCTATTCCTTTTAATCCTTCCTGAGCCATGAGGTCACTACCTCAGTATCACTGGATATCTAAACTATGCTGGCAATAGAATGAGGAGAGCATGCATGCATAAATATGAATACAGTTAATTAAATGGACAAATATGTAACATCTGCATGTATATACACACAAGAGAAAGACAAGTGTGGCAGAGAGAGACAGAGACAAAGAGAGGGACAGAGTCAGAGAGAGTGCAATGAGACCAAGAGAGACTGAAAGCAGGAAAGACAGAGTGAAAACTAAAGAGAGTGAAAAAAGACCCACAGAGAAAGAAAGCAAAATATAGAGCCATAAAGAGCAAGAGGAGAGACAGAGAATATAAACAAAACAAAGAATAAAACAGATGCTCCATAGAAACACAGACACAGAGTGACATATGCAGAGACAGAGAGAGACTCGCACACTGGGAGTGAGATACCCAGGCACCAAGAGAGATGCTCTCTTTCTCTTTCATGCGCATGTACACACACACACACACACAGAAAAGCAAAAAAAAAAAACAAAAAAAAACAAACCTGGACGCAGAGAGACATACTTGAATAAAGAGAGAGAGCTGCACACATAGAGACACCCTAACATGTAGACACAGTTGCACAAAGAGACATAGTTATTGAAACACACAGAAAAATATACATACAAATACAATAGAAAGATGTACAAGCAGAAGCTGACGTAGAGAGCATGAGAGGCCAAGAAAGAGTGAGTCTAGAAATCCAGAGTGCAGAACAGGAACAAGAAACATGTTTGCAGCCAAATCTGGAGAAGCAAAGGGAATGAATATGTTTGAGTTCCATGTCCAGGTATTATCTCATTTTAATCACCACAATACTCTATAAAATAAGATGCATTATCCTCATTTTGCACATTGAGATAATGAAGTTCAGGTCCAAGGTCACATACCAAATAAACAGAGACAGAATTTGAACACATGAAAACATAAGCACCATGTGGGCAGGGAATGTTGCCTGTTCTATCTGCTGTACTAATTGCCTAGGACAATGCCTGGTGCATAAGAGATCCTCACAACCCATTTGCAAAAGGAAGAAAGAAAGAACAGGAAGGCAGGTTCAAGAAAGGAAGAGAGTGAGGATGGAAGGGAAAGAAAAAGGAAGGGGGGAAAGAAAAGAAGGGGAATAGTGAGAAAAATCAGGTTTAAAAAAACCCTTAAAAGCCCATACTCTATTTTTCTAAGACTTTCCCCATGATTTCATTAATGGGAAGCAATCAGAACTTAAGTTTCTAATTCAGTAGTTAGTATTTAAATGTTGACACACTCCCATGTACATATAAAGCAAGCTGTTTTACAATATGCAGAAAGTACTCATTTTATCTTCAGCCATTTAAAATCCCATTTGGAATTTAAAAGAGAATTGACTGAATGAGTCAGAGCTTTTAATATTGCCCCAAACCTTGGATTTTCGGCGGACAGGTTTCCTTCTGGCTTTCAGTGCCACGCATCGAATTGATGAGACCGTACCCGTGAAAGAGTCACATCGACTTCAACCAAGGCTCCTGTTTCCTCAAAACCTTCTCTGGGCCCTGGGTTTCCAGCAGTGCTGCCTGTTGGCCCACTATTATGTGAGGCAGTGATTGAATCACACTTCCCTCCTCAGGGTCACAGACTTATTTACTCAGTAGCGGGAGATAGCAGGCCTCTAACAAAGTCTCTTTCTTCCAGAACATGCGCTTAATCTTACTCAGAGAATCTACAACACACCCAGGCTGAATGGTCTTTTTATATGCTTATGAAAAGTGAAATTGGAAGTTCTATTTAAATACAGGTAATTTTGTATCAACCATGTTTTCTTAGTCAACAAAGAATGTACTGTTTCTTAATAGACAGAAAAGAAACATAAATCCACGGTGCAAACAAAGGGGCATCATTTCTGCATTCAATCTCGGAAAACCAGCTGCTTAATGCCCCCAAACAAAAGTATGCTCTAATTCCTAAAGGATCATCTAAAATATGTAACAACACATGTTAGGGATTGTAATTCTTCCATTTTGACTCCCTGTAATTCTTCACACTCACTGATAACCACACGTGCGTCACACCCACCTACCCCCCATGATGACTGCACACTCTCCAACAGCGTGCTTCTCTCACAGACACCGGCATACACTGAAAGTACATGGTACAGAATAGCACTCAATACAAACAGGACAGCAGATAATCCTAAGACAGACAGACAAACAAACAAACAAACAAACAAACAAACAAACCCAGGCATACAATAGCAGACTTTCTTATACGGCAGCAGGAAAGGAATGGTAGTGGGCGAGGGTGGGGGACTCTTTTGAGAGAGGATGGGAGAGCCCATAAAATGTGAAGCCTGCTAGGCTAGGACAGTGGGGACTCCAACTGTCCCCTAAAAGTCTCTGTCCTGTTGCCTCTGAGCCTGGGTCTGGGCAGGCCATGGTTTCAGAGATGACAGGCATCAGTTCACAAACCATTTTAAGGCATAAGTCATAGTTTGAAATCTATGATCTGTGATCTCAACTGTTACAGAAAAAAACATTGTGGGCTTATTTCTAACTCATTTTCTAGATATTACAGCAATAGGGACTGCAGAGCAGCTATTCTGAATAGGTGTTTTCTATCCTGGCAGCACTTGAGAGAACTGAAAGTGGGAGGAAGATAGTGAGTGCTTCAGGCCAGAAACATTTCAGAGTTGCCTTGGAAAGAAAGACAAGTTCCAACAGTCTGCAACACTTACCTCTAACCTACAAAAGGCTGATTAGACATAAAGGGAGGTTGTCATTACCTGAAAAACCAGGTAAAAGGTCACCTGAGCAGCAACTACCATGATTCCTTAATGAAATGTTCTAAAAAGTGTAGGTGCCCATTAGCAAGGTCATTTCTGCTGTGAGCTGGATGCAGCAGTGGCCTGACACCCTCTGTGCAATGATGTGAACCTTTGAGTTACCTACCTAAATGCCCACTCTGGGCAATATCGTTCCCAGGAATGCTGCCTTTCTGATTGCAACCGAGCTACCCTTGCATGCCGAGGACTAAGGGAAATTGGGCTGGACATGAGTGCCTAAGTTCTCAGCAACTGGGCTTGTAATATTTATTACTTGATTTTTAAAAAATAATTCTACAAATTTCCATTGAGCACCTACTATGTGTCAGACACCACTGTAGGTACTGCAGATACCACTATAGATAAAAAACATTAACTCCTCACTCTCCTGAAACTTGTAGTATGTGTGGGGTAACAAAAGGGTATTTTGTAATGTGCTAATAAGTTAGATGAAGAAAAACAAAGTAGTGAAAGAAGAGAAGGAGATAAACATTGTAATAAAGAGATGGACTCCATTCTTGGTGTTTAACTACTGATGACCTTCAAGCCCCACCAAGTTCCCTTTCCTCTTCTGCTCCATACCTGGCGAGCCAACCAGACAGCCCAGTGCTCCTTCCTTTGGCACCAACAGGAAGTTCAAAGCTCACAAGCAGTTCTGTGTGCAGACTCCTTATCTCAGCGCTGCCTGCCTATCACAATAAAACCCAAACCAGTCTCGTTCGCTGCTTTTTCAAGCCATGTTTTGACATGCTTAGGACCCTGCCCTGCTTACCCCAAAAAGCCCCACGATGTGAGTAATAAACCTGTTCATATTCTCCTGGTGCACATGTGGCATCAACATAACCAAATTTGCTACAGGATCTGAGTTGGTGAGGTGACAAGACATCAATACAAGACATCAATGGGGATTGTGACCAGAAAAGGCCCTTCTTAGGGGACTATGTGACTGCGTTAGGGAGTGAGCCATCAAAATATCTGGGGGAACATTCAATGGGGGGAAACTGAAAGCCCTGGCGCATGGAAGGAAAGGCAAGGAGGTCGGGGAGGCTGCAGTGCAGTGAACAAGTAGAGTGGGTGTGGGGCAGGGGGGCAGGGTCACGGGAGGTCCCAGCAGGGGAGCAGATCCCTTAGAGCTTTGGGGTTGATGCTAAGGGAACTTGGATTTTCTCCCATCATCAGAGGGATCTGAGGAGTAAAGTAACATAATCTGACTTATACTTTATTAGAATCATATTAACTGCTATTCCAGAGTAGAATTTAAGAGGGCAAAAGTGGGGTTAAGAAGACGCTTTTGCTAACATTTGAGGCAGGAAGTAGTGCTGACTTAGATGAGAGCCAACAGGTAGGTGGTAAACTGAGGTTTGACTGTGGACATATTTGAAAGTACAATCTGCCAGATTTACTCATGGATTAGACAGGAAGAATGAGAAAAGGAAGTTTCAAGGTAGATTCCATAGATTTTGCAAATGAATACCTGGAAGGATGCAGTTGTCATTAACCGCCAAGGCCAAAATGGCAAGGAGTGGTGCATTTTGATGAAGGAGGTGGTAAAAAGTTAGGCTTTGGCCATTTTTGACATAAGATGTCAATCAGATTTCTAAGAGAAGCTATCAAGTATGAATCCAGACATATAAAACTTAAAATCAAGGGAGAAGACAGGGCTGGAGATACATATTTAAGACTTCAGTTGCAGATGGCACTTGCAGCCAGGAACATGTTCAGGGAAGGAAGGAAGGGAGAAAAAAGAAAAAGTTTGATTATGAGTCCTGGGCACTCTAACTGTAGAGATGGGGAATATTGAGGAACATTCAGCAATGGCAATAATTTAAAGCTACAAACTGGAATTTTGGAGCCTGGTGTATGTAAGTCTAAAGACATGTACTGATTAAATGGGGTTGTGAACCTGTCGGGATGAAGATGAGATCTTCAATTTTCATGCATTCACTAAGATGAAAACCATCTTGTGAGGCCTCTTGGGAGAAGGCTGTCTCCTTTTCCAGAGAGCCGCTGTGGTCCATCTGTCTCCGTGTGAATTTCTAAACTTATGTCAGCTCATTAATCCTTATATCAACTCTGAATGCAATTGTTATTACATTCATTTTATGGATGAAAAAACTGAGATCAGGGTTGCTCAGAAAAGCAAGATAATCTGCTCAAGATCAAGAACTTGCAAGACACAGAATTTAGGCTTGAATTTCAAGCTCTTGAATTCCAAGGACAAAGAAATAAATGACTTGCCTGATGTCAACTGGTGAATTAATGGAAAAGCTGGAATTAGATTCTTGATCTTTTTAAATCTAAATTAATTGCTGTGTATTTTTTTCCATTGGGAACAAAATGGTCTATTGGAAAATTATAGTCATTAATCATTTGCTGAAGATAATTGTATTTGCTGGTAGGTCCTCACTGCACAGCAAATAGTGATCATTTCTGACTCTGATTTTGTTATATCCACATCCATATCCTTGCTATATACATAGCAAGGAGAAGTAGTTCCTACAGAAGTAGGAAATGTAAAACATAGTAAATGAATAATAATATAAATAAACTTGAATGTAAATTTTAAAATGTTAAATAAATTTAGAATGTAGGAAAACCTAACATACCACATTTATAGTAACAAAAGTATATAACCCAAGAGGAAACTGGCATAATAGTTTCAGGGTTTCTGATTTTATATTCTGATTTCTAGTGTTTTCATTTGTGACAAGTATATCACTAAATTGTTAATATTATTAAAGTTTTATTTTTTAATTATCATGATCTATTTAAATTGACCTTTGCAAACAATGTTGTATGATTTTTTTAGTAGTCAGACCAATTATTTTTCAACACCTACAAAAATTATTCTAATTTACAATGACATTCAAGGAAAATATTACTACATTCTATTTAAAAATAAAACCCTTCCATTTCTATTGGACATTCTGGTTTACATTTTTTTCACATGTATCTTGAGACTGGATTGGGAGAATCAAGGGCCAAATTAGGAGAAGTAGGTACTGTTACCTATTTTATACAAAAATAAGAACCACAGCTCAAAGGGAAAAATGATGAACAGAAAGGCAGAGAACAGAAATAGTTTGAAATTGAGCACGTGTCTTTTGATTCCACAGCCAATGTACTATCTGATGACTTTCTACATAAAGATTATATAAAGCTACATTTATTGGGAAATTTAATGAATAAGACGTGTATTCTCAGTGGAAATGACAGCATGAATTGTATAAGCAGGTCAACATAAAAAGACATGTCTATTTTATACGTAATTTAACCATGAACTATGAATCATTATGTATTAAAATTAGCACTTACTAAAAGTCTTTAATATATACACAGTTCTAAAACCTCCCAAAATATTTATTAATTCCCTTCTAATTCTATGAGCATTTACATTGCTAATAGCTATTTCCTACCTTAGTCTCTTATATTTCTACATTTGTAGCTTGTGAGCAGAAAAAAAAGGTGGTACTTTGCCAACTTTTCTAAATGCTTTCATATCTAGTATGAAAATATTAAGCACATCTTTGATTTATTTAAGGAATATTGAGATTTAAAAGAGAGGTGCTTTTTCTCAACCACATAACAGTATGTTTCAAATATTTGGGGAAAAGAAACTAAAAATGTATATATATCTTAAAACGACTAGGTCTTGGAGATGAATCAATTGTTTTGAGCATTGCAAAGAAAATGGTAATGAAACTAAATCAGCACATCTTAATAAATAGCAAAGTTTATATTACTCTAAAAGGGGCACTCATTAGAGGTTACGGAGCGATGAGAGAAGTTTTCGAAGATTAATGCTTTGGTAGCTACGTCTTTTACAAGATATGGAATGGGGGAAACATGATTACAAAACATATGAAGTTATGTAAAAACTAAGAAAATGAAGACATAAAGGAACAAATGTTTTTGATATATCCATTTTCAATAGGAAAAAAAGAATAAATGGTAATGCACTGAACCAGAAACAAGGTGATGCCAATGCATTTAGCCTGTAACTATCTTTAGATTCATTTAAAACATAACTGGTAAGAGAGATCCAAGATGGTGGCAGAGTAGGTGGAAGGTACATTCACCTCAGGTATAATCCCAGGACCGAACTGGAATTACAACTAAATTATAGAACAGTTATCCTGAATAACTCATTGAAGACTAGCTGAAGAGAAGCCTTATAACCAAGGATTTGCAGAAGAAGCCACATCGAGACTGGTAGGAAGGGTAGAGATGCAAAAGGGGCTGGCCCTGCTTCCATGGACAGCAGCTGAGGTCCTGGAGGGATATCTCAGCTGCAGGGAGGGGTTCAGACCCCTGATAAGTGTGGGGTCTAAGCCCCAAGCTAAGCTCCCCTACCCAGAGCACCAGAGCTGGGAAGAGGTACCCATATAACATCTGGTTGTGAGAAGCAGTGGGGTTTCTGTCCTTCATGGAGAGACAAGGAGTCTGTTGGAGACACAGGGACCATCTTAAAGGGTCAATACACAAAATTTCATTTGCAGCCACTCACCTAGCCTCTGGTGGAGGGAGAGCAGAGTGGACTAATGTCGTGTAAGGAGAGTTTGGGATTTGTGGCTCTGGGGAGAGACCTGAAGGGACAACTGCCAAAATCCCTATGCTGAGTCTTTCTCCCATACTGCAGATGCCATCTTTCTTGGGTGGAGCATTCCCCCTGTGCTGCACAAGCTTGGGGGAAAGCAAGAGCCCCACCCTTTGGATTTTCTCTTGCAGCACTTGGCAAAGCTATGCCTTGCTGAGGAGTCAGCTGCCTTGGCTAGAGTGCAGAGGTCTGGGCAGATTCAGGGGGTGTCAGTGATTGAGTTGCGTGACTTCAGGATGGGGGCCATTCCCCCATTTTCCCCATGACTGGCACTTCCCCCTCATAGGAGATCCACTAGAACCACCCTCTGGGATTTAGTTAGACCCACCCTTCAGGCTCTGGCTCCAGCGGCCCACCTGACTCCTAGTGGCTCCACCCTGCTGGCTGAGGGCAAAATCTGGGACAGATTGAGTGGTGTGGCTCTAGGGCAAGGGCCACACCTCTGCATTCCACAAAGCTTGACTGGTATCTCCCCTTCATGGGAGATCCACTAACCCCATCCTTCTGACTCCTGGCAGCCCCACTCTCCCAAGCTCCATCTCCCTACAGTGATATCTGGGACATACTGAGTTATGAGTCTCTAGAAAACAGGCCACTTTTCCCTTGCATACCTGACTGGAGAAGAGCCCTCCCTCACATGGCCAAATCTTAGTCTATTTGGGCCTAATAAACTCTGTTGGCCTCACCCTGACAATTCCCTGAGATCCCACCCCAACAGAAGTGTGCAAGCACCCAGCAGGTGGCAGCTAGACTTGGCATACCAAGAAAAATTTGATGAGTGACCTCAGACCCAGCACTGGCACCAAGTTTGAACCTGTACAGACCTGGTGAACACTACTCATGCCTACCTGGTGACTCACTGTGAACCTACTGAATGCAAGTGGGGTACAATCAGAGGCTCTTTCAGTGACTCAGCCCATCAGGCAGCCAGCAGGCAAAGGCAGGTAGAGGAAGATTTTGGAGTGCCTTGGGACTTTTGCAAGCCTGCCCCTGGGCCTGGTGTGGTAAGAGCTGGCCATGGTGCACAGTTTGGTCCTTCCCATGCATTCCTAAGCCCAGCAGAGGCAGCCAGAAACTAAATTGCTTGTAGTTCCAAAAAGGTTGCTGAGGGCCAGTCACAGGAAGCATCTTATATTGGGCTGCACCAGAGTCCTTCTCAAAATGCCCAGAATTAACACACCCTAAGGCCCACTTCAGAAAACATCAGAGCAGGATCCAATAAGCTTCACAGCAGCATATCCAAAGACAGATCTTGGCAGGCACCAAACACTACTGAGACAAATTCTGTTTTGTGTGGTTGGCATAGCAGCTTGCATATCACGGTTGGGATTGAGCCTGACAGTAAGTCAGCCTAAGAGTGGGTCCCATACACAAAAGGGGCATAGCAATCAAGACTCAGTTACAAAGGGGGCCCCACATAACCCACACAAGAGACATTCCTGGAGCATCTGGCTTAGGTGATCAAGGAGACTGTACCACTGGACCACACAGGACACCTGCTACATAAGGCCACCACACTAAGACTGGGAGTCAGAGCAGATCTATTTAATACATGGAAACAAACACAAAGGGCAGCCAAAATAGAGAGGCCAAGAATCAGGCCCCAGATGAAAAAAACAGGAGAAATCCAGAAAAAGAGCTACATAAAATGGAGGAAAGCAATTTATCAGATAGAAAGTTCAAAGTAATGGATATAAGGATGCTCAACAGCATAAAAAAGACATATAAATCATAAAAAAGGATGAGTCAGAAATGAAGACTACTATATGTAAAATGAAGAATACACTGGAAGGAATAAACAGGTTGGATGAAATAGAGGATCAAATCAGTGATTTGGAAGACAAAGTAGAAAAAAACACCCAATCGAAGCAGCAGAAAGGAAAAAAATAATGTTAAAGAATTAGGATAGTTTAAGGGGCCTTTGGGACAACATTGAGTGTAACAACATCTGCATCATAGGGATACTGTAAAAAAGAAGAGAGAAAGCAAGGGATCAAGAACTTATGTGAAGAAATAATGACTGAACACTTCCCTGACCTGATGAAGGAAAAAGACATGCAAACCCAGGAAGAAAAGATGTCCTAAACAAGATGACCCAAAGAGGCCCACACTAAGACACATCATAATTAAAATAATAAAGGTTAAAGACAAAGAGATAATCTTTTTTCTTTTTTTAATTTTAATTGTTGTTCAAGTACAGTTTTCTGCCCTTTACTACCATCCCAGCCCACCCCCCAGCCCTCCCCAACTCTCTCCTGTCTGCATCCTCACCTTGTTATTGTCCATGTGTCCTTTATACTAGTTCCTTACAAAGAGATAATCTTAAAAGCTACAAAAGAAGGACCATTAGTTACCTATGAGGGAGCTCCCCTAAGACTGTCAGCTGATTTCTCAACGAAACATTTCAGGCCAGAAGGGACTGGCATGAAATATTTAAAGTGATAAAAAGCAATTATCTATAATCAAGACTGCTTCACCCAGCAAGGCTATCATTTAAGATTGAAAGAGAAACAGAGAGCTTCCCAGACAAGAAAAAGCTAAAAGAGTTTGTTACCACTAAACCAGTATTACAAGAATGGTTAAAAGACCTTCTGAAGAAGGAGAAGGAGGAGGAGGAAGAGAAGAAAGAGAAGAAGAAGGAGGAGGAGGAGGGGAAGGAGAAAAAGGAGGAGGACAACAGAGGAACCTAGTTAAAAGAATAAAATCTCAAAAAAACACATACCTGTCAATATTCAAATTTAAATGTAAAGGGTTTAAGTACTTGTCATAAGACACAGGGTAGCTGAATGGATAAGAAACCAAATCCATATATAAGGTGTCTACAAGAGACCTATCTCAGGACAAAAGATACATATAGACTAAAAGTAAAGGGATAAAAAAAGATATTTCATGCAAATGGAATGATAAAAAAAAGCTAGGGAAGCAATACTATATCTGAAAAATAGACTTTATTTTCTTTTCATTTGTAGTTTTATCTATCTATCTATCTATCTATCTATCTATTCTATTCTATTACAGTTGTCCCAATTTCTTTTTTCCCTTTTGTCCCCCTCCGCCCAGCCTAACCCTCTTTCCCACAATCAGTCCCCTCTCTGTTGTCCATGTCCATGAGTCATTAATACATATTCTTTGACAGGTACCTTCCCCTTCCTTCCACCATTCCCCCATTCCCTCCTCCCCTCCTATAGTTATTAATCTGTTCCATGTTTCCATGTCTTTGGTTCTATTTTTCTCATTAGTTTATTTTGTTCATTAGATTCCAGGTATAAGTGAGGTCATATGGTATTTGTCTTTCACTGACTGGCTTATTTCACTTAGTATGAGTCTCTAGTCCTATCCATGCTGTCCCAAAAGGTCAGACTTCTTCCTGTCTGTTGCATAGTATTCCACTGTGTAAATGTACCACAGTTTTTTAATCTACTCATTTACTGATGAGCACTTGGGCAGTTTCAAACACTTAGCCATTGTAAATACTGCTGCTTTAAACAGTGTGTGTAAGATCTTTTGAATTTCTGTTTTAGGATTCTTAGGGTATATTCCCAGCAGTAGAATTGCTGGGTTGTATGGCAGTTCCATTTTTAATTTTTTGAGGAAATTCCATACTGTCTTCCACAGTGGCTGCACCAGTCTGCTTTCCCACCAACAGTGCACTAGGGTTCCCTTTTGTCCACATCCTCACCAGCATTTCTTGTTTGTTATTTATAATGATAGCTATTCTGACATGTGTAAGGTGATAACTCATTGTGGATTTAATCTCCATCTCTATGATGGCTAGTGATGTTGAGTATTTTTTCATATGTCTATGGGCCATCGTGTATCTTCCTTGGAGAAGTGTCTGTTCAGGTCCTTTGCCCATTTTTTGACTGAATTGTTTGTCTTCCTTGTGTTGAGTCATCATATGAGTTCTTTATATATTTTGGAGATTAAACCCTTGTCCAATGTATCATTGTCAAATATGTTCTCCCATATAGTTGGTTCCCTTTTTATTTTGATGGGTTCTTTAGCCATGCAGAAGCTTTTAAATTTGATGCAGTCCAGTCTGTTTATTTTTTTCCTTTATTTTGCTTGCCCTAGGAGATATACTGGCAAAATACTACTATGTAATATGTCTGAATTTTACTCTGCTTTCCACTAGGATTTTTATGAGATGGATCCAAAGCAGCCCACTCTAAGACACATCATAATTAAAATGGCAAAATTTAAATACCAAGACAGAATCTTAAAGACAGCAAGTGAGAAATAGCTATTAACATACAAGGGAGCCTGATAAGGCTATCAGCTGATTTCTCAACAGAAACACTACAAGCCAGAAGGAACTGGCATTAAATATTCCAAGTAATGAAAAGTAAATACTTACAACCAAGACTACTCTCTCCAGCAACGGTCTCATTTAAAGTGGAAGGTGAAATAAAGAGCTTCTCAGACAAAAGAAGGCTAAACGTGTGCATCTCCACCAAGCCTGCACTGCAAGGTATGTTAAAGGGACTGCTTTAAGAAGAAGGAGAGAGAGAGAAACAGAGAGAGAGAGGAACACAGGTACAAAGGGAAAAAGTGGCAATGAACAGGTACCTATCAATAATAGCCTCAAGTGTAAATGGATTAAATGCTCCAATCAAAAGGCATAGGGAAGTTGAGTGGATAAGGAAACATGATCCACATATATGCTATATACAAGAAACCCACCTCAGAACAAAAGATCCACACAGGCTGAAAGTGAAGGGATGGATGAAACATTCCAAGCAAATGGACATGAAAGAAAAGCTGGTATGGCAATACTCATATCAGACAAAATAGACTCAAAACAAGAGCCACAATAAGAGACAAAGAAGATCACTACATAATACCTAAGGGAGTGGTACAACAAGAGGATATATCCCTTATAAACATATACATACCCAACATAGGAGCAAATAAATACATAAGGAAAATCTTGGAGGACTTAAAGAAGGAGATTGACAGCAGTACAGTCACAGGGAATTTATTAACACTTCACTGTCAACAACCAATAGATCTTCCAAAGAATCAAGAAGAATACTGAAGCACAGAACAACATTCTAAATCAAACAGACTTAATTGATATTTACAGAACATTTTACCCCAAAGAAGCAAAGGATACAGTCTTCTCAAATTCACATGGATCATTTTAAAAGACAGAACACACAGTAAGACACAAAATAAGTCTTAACAAAGTCACAAAAATTGAAATTATATCAAGTATCTACTCAGATCACAGTGGCTTGAACCTACAAACCAACCTTAAGGAAAAAACTCAAAAACATTGACATACATGGAGACTAAATAATATGTTATTAAATAATGAATGGGTCAATGATGAGATCAAGAAAGAAATAAAAAAGTATCTGGCTACAAATAAAATGAACATACAACAACCTAAAACCTATGGGACACAATGAAGGCAGCCTTGAGAGGTAAGTTCACAGCAATAAAGGCCTACTGAAAGAAGAAAGTCTCAGATAAAAAAATTTAACCCTACTTCTAAAAGACCTAGAGGAATACCAAACAAAGCCCAGAGTGAGTAGAAGAAAGGAAATAATCAAAATCAGAGCAGAATTAAATGACATAGAATTAAAAAATTTAAAAAATGCAAAAAAATAAATGACTCCAGGAGCTAGTTCTTTCAAAAGATAAACAAAATTGACCAACATTTAATCAGACTTATCAAGAAAACAAGAGAGAAGTCCCAAATAAATATAATCAGAAATGAGAAAGAAGTAACAACCAATACCACAGAAATACAAAGGATTGTAAGAAATTACAATGAACCACTATATGCCAAGAAACTTGGGTGAAATAGACAAATTTCTGAAAGCGTACAATCTCCCAAAACTGAATCAAGAAGAAGCAGAGAGCCTGAATGGACTGATAACAACCAGTGAAATTGAAACAGTAATAAAAAAACTCCTAGCACACAAAAGCCTTGGGCCAGATGGCCTCACAGGCAAAGTTTACCAAATATTCAAAGAACTAACACCTTTCTTTCTCAAACTATTCCAAAAATTCAAGAAGAGGGAAGACTCCAAAATGCTTTTTATGAGGCCAGTATTACCCTAATCCCATAACCAAGTAAAGACACAGCAAAGAAAAAGAATCACAGGCCAATATCTCTGATGAAAAGAGATGCTAAAATCCTCAACAAAATACTGGCAATCCAGACCCAGCAATACATTAAATAGATCATACACCACAATCATGTAGGATTTATTCCAGATATTCAAGGATGGTATAACATTTGCAAATCAATAAACATAATACATTACATAAACCAAGTGAAAGACACAAATCACATGATCATACCAATAGATCCTGAAAAGCATTTGACAAAGTCCAGCACTCATATATGATAAAAACTGTCAGCAAAGTGGTAATAAAAGGAACATACCACAACACAATAAAGTCTACATATGACAAACCCACAGCTAACATCATACTCCATGGGCAAAATTACAAGTGTTACCCTTAAAATCAGGAATAAGATAGGGCTGTCTGCTCTCACCACTCTTATTCAACATAGTATTGGCAGTCCTAGCTATAGCAATCAGACAACAAGAAGAAATAAAAGGCTACCAAATTGGAAAGGAAGAAGGAAAACTCATTATTTGCAGATGACGTGATACTGTACTTACAGAACCCTTAAGACTTCACCAAAAAACTAGTAGGAATTAATAAATGAATTCAGTAAAGTAGCAGGATACCAAATAAATATCCAGATATCAGTTGCATTTTATACACCAATAATGAACCATCAGAAAAAGAAACTAAGAACACAATTTCATTCATAATTGCTTCAAAGAGAATAAAATATCTAGGAATAAATTGAACTAAGCATATAAAAGACCTGTACTCAGACAATTATAGGACACTGAAGAGAGAAACTGAAGAAGATACAAATAAGTGGAAGCACATACCATGTTCATGGATAGGGAAGAATTAACATCATTAAAATGCCTATACCACCCAAAGGAATCTATAGATTCAATGCAGTTCCTATCAAGATACTGATAGTGCATTTCACAGAACTAGGACAATTATTCAAAAAATTTATATGGAACCACAAAAGACCCTGAATAACAATGAAAAACTAAGTTGAAGGAATCATGCCATCTGATATCAAATTATAGTACAAGGCCATAGTAATCAAAACAGCATGATTCTGGCAAAAAAAAAACAAAAAAAACCAGACATAGAAATCAATGGAATAGAATACAGAGACCAGAAATATACCCATGCCTTTATAGTCAATTAATTTGACAAAGGAGGCAAGAACATACAATGAGGTAAGGATAGTTAATTCCATAAATGGTGCTGGGAAAATTGGACAGACACATGCAGAAAAATGAAACTAGACCACCTTCTTAGACTGTACACAAGAATAAACTCAAAATAGATTAAAGACTTAAATGTTAGATTTGAAACCATAAAAATCCTAGAAGAAAAACTAGGCAGTAAAATCTCAGACACTTTTTGTAGCAATATTTTTTTCCTATTTCCCTGGGCAAAAAAACAAAAGAAAAAAATAAACTAATTGGACTACATTAAACTAAAATCTTTTGCAAAGCAAAAGAAACCATCATCAAAATTAAGACAATACACTGAATGGGATAACATATTTACCAATCATTTATCTGATAAGGGGTTAATATCCAAAATTTATAAAGAACTTATAAAACTCAACACACACACACACACACACACGCACACACACACTGAAACCAATCCAATTGAAAAATGGGCAAAGGACCTGAATAGACACTTCTCCAAAGAGGACATACAGATGGCCAATAGACATATGAAAAGTTGCTCAATGTCACTAATTATCAGAGAAATGCAAATTAAAACATTAATCTGCCATCACCTCACACCTATCAGAATGGCTATCATCAATAAGTCAACAAACAACAAGTATTGGCAAGGATGTGGAGAAAAGGGAACCTTCATGCACTGTTGGTGGGAATGCATATTGGTGCAGCCACTGTGAAAGCAGTATGGAGTTACCTCAAAAAATCAAAAATGGCCTTATGACCTAGAGATTCCACTTCTGGGAATTTATCCAAAGAAACCTAAAACACTAATTCGAAAGAATATATGCACCCCTATATGTACTGGAGCGTTATTTACAATGGCCAAGAATTGAAAGCAGCCTGAGTGTCAATTAGCAAATGAGTGGATAAAAATGCTGTGGTACATTTACACAATGGAGTACTATTCGGCCATAAAAAAGAAGGAAATCTTACCCTTTGAGACAGCATGGATGGACCTGGAGAGCATTATGCTAAATTAAATAAGCCAGTCTAAGAAAGACAAGTACCATATGGCTTCACTCATAAATGGAATCTAATGAACAAACTGAAATAAAGAAAAAATGAGACAGACTCATACAGAGCAGGCTGATAGCTAGCCAGGGGAGGGTGGGAGGCTGGGAGGTGGAGGGATTGAGAAAAAAATGAAAAAAAGAAAAGAATCATGGACACAGTGGGAGGGAGGAGGTAGAGGAGACTATAGGGAAGATAAATGGTGATGGAAGGAGACTTGACTTGGGTGGTGAACACACAATACAGTGTACAGATAATGTGTTATGGAACTGTGCACCTGAAACCTGTATAATTTTGTTAATCAGTGTCACCCCAATAAATTAAATAAAGAGGAAAAATATGAAAAATTAAAATATAACTGGTAAAACAAAGAAACAGGGTCAAGAGAGCTAGGTGAAGTCAACATTATTGAAATTTTATTCTCTGGTACTTCTAACATCTTCCTCATTCTCACATCTTATCTAAATATGACAAGGAAAACTCTCAAATCTTGAAAGAAATGGTGGGGTTTCATTAGAAAAAGTAAAGTAAAGCTGTCCTTTCAAAATAAAGTCTTATGAAAAATCTCACAGTGCCATGAAACCCAGCAAACAATTAGGGGTTCACTACAAGACTGTGTAAACTTTACTAATGAAAATACTGTATAATTTGTATGGTTTTTAACAAGTAATATTTAGAAACATGGTCCAAAAGAAATTTAACTTCATTCTTTAAATCTCAACTTTCCTTATCTTCAAATGGTTCAAAATCTACCTAGATGTTTGAACCAAAATTCTGGGATCAATTCTTGATTTTATCCATTCCTTCACTCCCTATCCCTGAACTAGCATGTCCTTCTGCTATCTTTCCTTCAAAATAGATCTCAAATTGGTATAGATTTTTCCAATTTGCTTTTATCTTTTCACAAATGCTCCAATGGAAGTCAATAAAGATTTCTCTCTATGGTCTACCGAGCCCTGTAAGACCTGGTCCGTGGAAGGCTCAGCCACACTCTCCTCGTTGTGTGGCTTCTTAATTTTCAGCCTGTTCTGTGGCAAGTACGATCCCCCAGCTTTTCCATGTCTGGTTCCCACTTGTCCTATCAGTTCCTCATCTCACAAGTCACCATTTCACTCACATCTTCCCTGATCACTCAATCTAATTAGCAATGTCCCACTCCCATCACTTATCATTCTCTATCTCCTCAACTTGTTTTATTTCTCACAATACTTGTCATTGTCTGTAATTGCTTGTCTTCCTGCTTTTGCTGGTTTATTTTCTTTCCCCCAAATGACAGTGTCAATTCCATGAGAAAAGGGGTCTTCTCTTGTGTCCTCCCCATACACTCAAACTTACAACATACTTGAATGAAGGAGTCAGTGACATATATGACCCCACTTCTAGATATAGCCTTAGGTGTCACTGCCTGAGGCAGTTAAACACAATACACTATGTGCAGCAGGAGCTCCCCCAGGTGATCACTGCTGTCTAGAATTCATCTATCGATATTAAAAGCAGCATTGATATTAAGAATACGTAAAACGAGATTCAAACGGAAATTGTGTGGCATTGATTCTGTAATGTAGAAAACCTGGAAGATTGAGAAGGTGGGATGAGCTGCTCTCCTAGTCTCAGGGAAAGAGAATAGTTACCCCATTGCCCTCTGACTAAGAAAAGCCAGGACCTTGGCTTTTTTAAAAGGGTAGTGCTGCTGCCAGCAGTTTGAGGCACATCCAATGTTTATGCCAAAGGAACTTTTGCAACTGGAGCTTTGAAAATGAGAAGAAAAGTCAGGACTCAGTGGGGGCTGGATAAACACTTTCCATCAGGGGAAGGCAATCCTGGGGTGTTTTTACGCAACTACATATGAACGCTCAATTCAGACTGAGTCTGCTTGCAGATAAATCTCCTTAGGAATACATTTCTTACCCTGAGATTGACAACAGATCTGGCTATATTTAGAAAATATGTGGGGTCTTTTGCTTTCTTTAACTTAAGTATTTATTTTAAGTAAATGTTTATAGAGCTTCAAGTCACAGCTATGAGACATTCAATTTTCATTCTTTGAGGGTGTGGACTATGTCGCTTGTTCACTCCCTGGCCCTACCCGAATCCACTGCTGTTTTGGTTGCACGGCAGACACCACTCCTTCCCTGCAGAAGTGCATTGAAAGGAATGAGTACTGGACAGCAAAAAGTAAGATCTTGAAGGGAGAAGATGTCATAACAGAATGACTCTCCTTTTCCTAATCTTTAATGCCAAGAACTGCTTGTACCCGCTCTGTGTGAGATCAACAAAGGGGATTAGGTAATACAATGCATCTCTGCTCAGAAAAATGATTCAGCTTTCCTTTGGGCCAAGCTGTGTTTCTTTCACTCTTCCTCAGTTTGCCTTAGAGGTTATTTCACAAATATTGTCTTGCCTTCAAAAAACTGTAGCTAAGAATTAAAATACTTACTTAACTAAAAGCAATCAGGAACTCTTTTTCGATTCTCAGCTTTCTCAAATTATCTAATTGCTCCAAAAGTTGTGCATTACAAATTCGAGGAGGTGAAAAGGATATTTCACTTCATAAAGAGTGAAAGGAAAACACCTTGGAAAAAGATTTGTAGGAAACATGATGAACTATTAATATCTTTCTTATATGAAATAATAGCTCAAATGGATGAGATAAAACATTATGTGCCAGAGTTAAATGAGTAAAAAACTCAGAAGAGATTTTAAATGGCAAATATAGCTAGAACACTATCCCACCTAGCCAGTAACCTTAATAAAGAAATTTAAAATATGCTTATTGCATTCTACAAAATTAAAAATAAAGCTAAATAATCTTTTCCCCATTCTTTAAAAAAAACCCAAGGCATTCCTTGTTAAAACAAAATATTATTAAGAAGCCCAGGCAAACTGGGTTTCATCCACCCTGTTTGAAAGGGTGAGCCACAATGACTGGCCTATTTTCCCTGTTCTTCCCTCAAGGACTTTGAGGAAGCTTGAAGGAGCATCTAGTTCCCTAGCACAATTGGAAGACCTATTTTTAATGCCAGTCAGTACTAATGAAAGATGGTACAATAGGCACATTTCTACATTGTTGACACACTAAATCACGTCAACCACTTTGAAAAGCAATCTAGAAAGACTGCATAAAAACCACCCCGATACCCACATCCATTGACGACCTTTGCTTTTGTGACCCATACACTGGCCACAGTGCATGAAGATACTAATTGCAGCATTATTTAAGATGGTGAAATTTTAGGAAGAAAATAAATGCATGTATTCAACCATTCAATAAACATTTACTGAGTAAACAACCTTGTAAAAGCTAATGTTTCTATTAAAGGATGAGAAGAAATAGGAATGGCTGAGGGGACAGTTTAGAAAGGTCATGAAATTCATTCGATAGTGCTCACTATGTCCTTTACGGAAGGTGGCTTTCATCTTACTGGAGGGCATTAGTTCCTTAAATTAAATTAGTTCAGATATCATATCACCAAAAAATACAGTGAAAACTAGAAGAGAAAATTCTTCCATTGGAACTCTTCAGGTGAGATCACAACCCTGATATTGGTAAAATACTTCCAAAGAGAATAAAGGTAAAAATAACCTAAAACATTTTGCTGGGACTCCCTATTTTAGGTGTAGGTCTAGGCAATCTATCGCCATTTGAAGCACTCCTGACCAAACGGGAAGAAGGATTGCTTCTGCCACAAAGCAGGTCAGGAGTGAGACAGGAGGTTTCTCTCTGGTAAATTCCAGGCTTAAAATGAATAAAAGCATTTGTAAGTAAGAT
Source organism: Carollia perspicillata (assembly GCA_004027735.1). NCBI lineage: Eukaryota > Metazoa > Chordata > Mammalia > Chiroptera > Phyllostomidae > Carollia > Carollia perspicillata. The sequence goes on along the minus strand of PVKM010009257.1, from coordinate 2,262 downwards.
TATTCAGTTTCACATTCTTTTGTGTGTTTATTTCCCCTGTGTAACCCCATATCTTTAATAAAGTTTTATTTAAATGCCTCCAGTCTTGTCTCAGCTGTGCTGTGGGTAAAAGGATTCCTTATTTTAGCCAACCAGAGATGTCCCAGCCCCCTCTTATGCCTTAAGCTGGTGTGATGATGGCAGAGGTGATGGGTGAGAGATGCCCTAGTCTAGAAAAGGTGTTGCTCAGAGGCCAACGGTAGGCCAGCAGATTCTGCTGCCCTGGCCTACACAGGGAAGGATTTTCTATCACCATTCTTCAAGGGGCTGTTGTTAATTTGATTACTGAATCACTTCTTTGTAGCCTCAAAAACGTTTAGAAATCAGACAGTTAAAAAAATAGGCATCTGGAAATACAAATGATACCAAGGAAAGAAAAATAACGTCTGAGGGCAAAAAGCAAACCAACTAATAAAGACAAACTTCAGGCAACTCTCTTTGCCTGTTTACTTTAGAAAGAGGGTAATTTATAAAACTACGTGGAAATGAGTGCTTTAGGGAGGAAGACAAGTGTAAATCAAAGCAAACCCAAACAAAAAGATATTCTAATATAATCACTATTCAAAAGAAAAAAATGAGGAAAAAAAGCATAATCAGTGTTAGTTTTCATTGAAAAGATTATTTAATTCAACCTTGGAATAACTGGTTTCTGTAACATAGCATGCATCTAACGTCATAATCAGATGTATGCTGTGTATGGAGAAAGTTTAATCAGTCCAAACACGACGTGAACTGGATTGCGGGTCTGTCTTTCCTGCCACATTATGAAGCACCTTATTAGTACATTCTTGGGTAGCTCTCCTTCTATTTTCTCTGACTTGTTTTACATTCATTTTCTCTTGGGGTAAGTCATTTTATCTGTGTAAGCCAGCTAAACTATGTTGTGGAAGAAGATGGAGTATAAAACAACAAAAATCACTTTTTCTCTCAATACTTTTTCTTTCTGGAATGGCTTTTTCACTATGAGAATGACCACTCTTACCTTAGGTTGTTTGCAAAGGTAGCGACAGATTTCTCCAATGTATTGAAACACAGTCACATTATACTTTTTGCAGTCATTCCAGAATTGGCTTGCTGAGAAATTCTTCTTTAACACACAAGTAGCTCCTATGAGAAAAGGCAAAAAGAAACACTAGGTAAGAAGATTCAGGGGCAGAATTCAGATAAAATACATATGATGTTGCTCTGTCACTTTATCACTTTCATGGCTTTTATAACCCATTGGTGGCCACTTATATCAAGTACATTTGAAAACACTAATGTTACAGTTCATATCTTGAGGTTGAGAGTAAGGCAGTTAGTTCACTATGATTGCAGAACCTAACTTTAGCAACAATGTAAGTCATATGAATATAACTGAAAGAAAAAAAACGTACTGACCTTTATCTTTATTTACCATGAAAGTTAACCACATTCTAAATATGCTACTCTATAAAATTATATTATTTTAGACATATGAAGGGGGACTCAAAAAAACCAGAATTATTTTCTGAAGGGTGGACCCCTTGTAGTACAGGCTTCCTCCATGAGGTGAGTATTTTAGGAACCCATCTGTATCACTGTACCACCTGGTGTTGTTGTGGTAGGTTGCATTTGGCTTCAGTGCATTTTTTTGAAAACTCATTCAATGTATTAGCTCATTTTATGATGGGTGATTTATGAGGGCACCTGTCCACACTGCACAGAGTGTTCAGCAGTTTTTGATCAAAATCAGTATGACCCCTGTTCCCAATCCTCACTATTCACCCAATCTCACTCCAAGCGACTCCAAGGGACTCTTTTTGTCCCCAGGGAAAAAAGTCCTCAAACGAAAATGTTTTGCTGATGTGGAAGAGGTGAAACAAAAACAGCAGAAGCACTAAAAGGCATCAAAATCGACAAGTTCAAAACTGTTTTGAACAGTGGGAAAATGGCTCTATTGCATCAAATAGAGAGTACTTTGAAGGTGACTGAAGTTTAAACATGTAAGTAAACACACAAATTTTTATAAATAAATTCAGTTTTTTGACACCCCCCCCAAATCAAACACAGTAAATGATCTCTCTTCATATATTATTTTGGGACCAGCTGGTAATGGACTCATAATCTCAGCATGTTTATAAGTGGGATTTACTGTGTTACAAGCACTACCAACTGACTTATTGGGTATTTGGGGTATATGGTTTGTGAAGATAGCCTCAGCAATGCTTACTATGCACTTACCTTTGTAATGTGAATTTGCTG
>PVKM010009256.1:0-37277 GCA_004027735.1 Carollia perspicillata | reverse complement strand
AGACAAAAAACTGTACTTAAACAACAATTAAAAATATTTTTAATAGGCAAAAAAAAAAAGAGGATAAATCTGGGTTGTTTTAAGCCACTAAGTTTGTAGTACTTTGTTACCACAGCCACAGGAAACTAACACACCATCTACAAAAATAACGCTAAAGCAGGTCAGCCTCACTTTACATACAAAAAGAATTCTTCAAGGAGCCTTTATATCAAGAGAAGAATTCCTTCTGCTTTATCTGCTTTGTTTGGCTATAGCAATTTTTAATAAAGAGGGCTGGACATGTGTTAATAACAAGCTATGCTAAAGGCAGAAAGGAATCTCCTGGAAAAAAAAAAAAAAAGAAGATGCAACTTAAATGCCCTGTGGGTGAACTAGAGGGAAAATTTTGATACTTTATATGTTGGTTCCTTATACTGCAGCCCCATTCTGTAGATCTTAGGAGTGACGGGCTTTCTACTGTGTATCAAATGAAGCACTGAACTGCAGTAACTAAAAAATTCTTCCCCTACCTCTTAGGTACTTTGATTTTAAAAACGAAATTTCAAAGCATCTCGATCAACAATCTTGTCCAAATAAAACTAGACTTTGCCCAAGTATCTGTATATGGGGTCCGGCAGAAGTAACGTCTGTGTGAGTGTGGTTGGTAGGGTAATAATTTGGGGGTATAATAATTTATAGTTTTAATTTGATCATTTCACCTAAAATGTCATATGGTGTGCTTGAGTGTGGTATTGTTATGTTACAGAATTACGTGCTCATGATTTTGTAAAAAAAGATTTCGTAATTAAATAATGGGTGTTGTTTGTGTCGAACCCTGTGCTTGGCAAACCACACAAATGTAAATGTTGGCCAATTCCATTCAGTCTGTGAATCTTCTACCAATGAAAATGAAAAGACCCTCACCTGTTAAATGTCCTCCACACCTTGCACACAAACTGTGGGGAAAAAAAGAGATGTGATTTTCTTACCTGCGATATTGAGGCTTTCATAGTGAAATATGTTTTTTTCCCACTTTTCACGTTCTTCAAAACATACGGAAGCACTAAATCAGATTTTCGACATTACAATAGTAGAGGGAGGTGTCTTCCTTCCCACAACACGGCTATCACTGCTGCCAGCCACAGAAAGCAAGTTAAAAGGTGAGCCTGCCATAAAACTGTATTTTCTAGATGTGGGACCAGAAGCATGTCCTTCTCTGTTTGGAAACGCAGTGAAGACGAGAATGGAGAAAAGATGAGAATGAAGATGAGGATGGAGAGTGGAGGTTGTAGTCAAACAGATTTATATGCCGTTTCTCCACAACAGTTTAATGATCTGTGAAGAGGCCACAAGGGTCTTAGAAAAGGATGAATTAACTCTGCCTGAGCTGTTTGATGTTATATGGAGGATGCACTAAATAATCATATAGGAAAAAGAGACTCATTTGGAGGGGGGGAATAAAACAACTTCAGAACTCAAAAAATTGTTACCACCAATGAGCAGTCAAGTGACATCAAACTTACCCAATTTGTTTACTAAAACTCTAACCCGTCTGAAATCCAGCTTTGATTTCGCAAGTTCAAATTACTGTACTTCTGTGTTTTAAAACCATTTTCCCTGAGAGATTGAATTTATGACGGCACCCAATATGCTTCAGAGTATTGAAAACGATGGACATTTTATGTGTGGATAGCCTGCAGGTGGAACTCACAGATGCGGAGGCCCTTATTAGCAAAGTGCTAGCTGGTCCCCCAGAACAAGCCTGTGGATACAAAGTGAATGAACGTTTTGGAGAGCTGGGAACTAATTCCTACGAGTGTAGCACCTTCTGCTGCTAGTGAGTAAAACCCTAACTATGCCACGGTCTCCTGCCTTGGTGGAGAGGACATATGGTTTGATGCCATCAGGTTGGCCTGGCCCCAGAAATCAGTATGATGTGGACTGGATAAGAACAGAGCGGCAAGTCAGTGAAATTTGATTATTCAGTTTTACTGCTACATAAAAGAAAAGAGGTCTGCCCTAAAACCTGTAAGCAGTTCAAAGAACTATTATTGGAAAAGAAAAGAGAAAGAGTAAAAATAGCCAACTTTACCATGGGAAAGAAAAAAATATGTTTTTTAATTAAATGTAGGTAATAACTGTTTTATATTAGACCATCTAAAGTTGTGATGTTGTGTCCTGAAAGCTTGGCTTTTAAAGCCAGAGAAGGTTCTTTCTGACTTTTCCCTGCTAAAGGGTCCAAATTGTTGAGTCTCTGTCTAGACGCAGTCAAAGGTCAAGCTGGGGACCTGACTTACCGTCACCAGCATTCCTGTGATTGTCTAAATTCACATCCTTCTCTCTCGTTGCCTTTGCAGTGCCGGAAAGTCCCATCCCAGTATCACCCATTTGGTATCATAGCTTAGTAGCTTCATGATTGAAGGTGATTGGCAGTCAGCCAATTCTTAGACACACCCAGAACGTACCGTTAAAAAAAAATAGAGGATCGGGAACAGCATGTTTTTTAAATTGATACAGCTGGAACTTCCTCTACCGTCTGCTCAAATGAAGCTTGCAATTATATATAATCCCCTTCTCTTCTCTTATGAGATATAATCCTCACGGCCCAGAATCCTCTCCTCTGAATACATTCCAGTTAACCCCTTCCACTCCCTTCATACTCCTGCTGACTACTGTCTCCCCACTCCAGCACCCACTGTTTCCCTTCTTATTGACACAACTTACTAAGGATAATTTATCACCTAGATGGCTTCTGTGAGAAGATGTAAGATCTCAGAGTGGCTCCTGTAATACCTTACTTTCCCCACTCAGCACTTCCACTCCCTATGGTCACTTGTTTTAGCCCCTCTGCTCCATCAAGAGATTCAGGGACACCCCCTCAAAACAGCCACCCAAACCAGAGACTAATTGGAAACAGGCTGGATATTCTAGCCGCTCAGATGTGCTTTGGAGATACCTAGACAGCTGCGTGACGCCTCCTCGGGCCCTTTTTCAAATTTTCTTCCACAACCCCCACGAGACTACATATCAAGGCAAATGAAAATCTTAAAACCTCCTGTACAAATGTTGGTTAAAAAAAGTTTTAGCCGTCATATCGAGCAGATAACCTTAACGTGTTCCATCTGCCAGAAACACAGTTTGCATGAAGATGTAGAGCAAAGACGAGAGCGAACTCTTATGTAAACTAGTGAGTTTTGTATTACTGTGTTTATGCCTAAATTACGGCTGAAATTTCAGAATGAAAACCATAAGATCTCTACTTGCATCTGTCTATATGTTTATGTAATTATGTACACACAATGTTTGCCTACTATTCTCATTGGTTTAGAGAAAAATAAACTCCTATATAAATAAAATATTCCTAAAATTCTCAAAAATATAGAAATTAGCCCAAATGTTTTTCAAGTTCACCAGATTTTGATAACTATGACTAGTTTGATATTAATTTAATAAAAGCAAGTATGTCTCCAGAGTTGTCAGCATTAAATATGTCAGGTGTACATCTCCATTCTACCCAATTTACTGATCAGTGAGTGAGGGAATAGTATATCTACTAGATGTGTAAGACTATAAAATTTATAAAATTAAGTTTAATCAAACTGAGTCATCGTTCTGAAAAACTGTATTTGAAAAATAATTATATTCTATTACATCTGCCTAAAAAGTTTTCAAAATCGTTTTGGTGACTTGAATACTCAGAGTTGTGCCAAGTTAAGTATTAGATATTCACTAAATATGTAAATCATTTCTAACAACAAACTACTCTAACATGTACTATGAACATAAGTTTAAGTTTATGTACTTTTCCCTGGTCAGGTACTCGGTTGGAGCATCATCCAAGGTTGTGTGTTTGACCCCCAGTCAGGGCACATAAAGAAGCAACCAGCGAACGCATAAATGAATGAAACAGCAAACTGATGTCTCTCTCCCTCTAAACATCAATAATTTTTTAAAGTTTATATACTTTTGAATTATTTTTAAAAAGAAATTAAAGATATCTAAATCTATTAAACATATTCTTTTCCCACACTGAAAATAAAAAATCTTACTTTAAAGATGAATATACCTAGAGTAATTGTGACGTGGTGTATATATATATTCATTAAATGTGCTCATCTGCTACAAAATGATGATATGACAGACAAGTACTGATTGTCAGCTGCCTGGTTTTCATTATATAATAAAGATTAGTAGTGGTTAAAAATTATAATCAATACATGCAAATTAAACGACTAGAAATAATAAGAGTGGGGGAAAACACCTTTGTATGCAAGGAATGTAAGGTGTGTTTTTGTTAAAAGAAAAATAACACTTTTACACTAAAGCGATTTTTTTAGAGACGGTTTAAAGGTTCCAGAATGAGAAAGAGGGAAGCACAGGAGAGTGATCTGAATGGATGACAGAAGCTGTCAAAGGTCTGCGGGGAACAAAGACTGGTCGAGCTGGCTAAGATTAAATGCATTTACTGATCAGGCTTTAACCTGAGCTTTGATATCAACAGTGCGCGGATGCAAAATGGGTTTTCTTTCTCTAATAGCTAAATTTCTTGGGTTACTAGTTTTATCTTCATTAAGAGATTGCAATAGGTTTTTCTTTACTCTTTAAGTAATCCATCTAGGACACATTCTGTCTTATCAGAATAATTTCCTGTGTTGTCTTTATCATGTCTTCGATTATTTAAGAGAAACAAATTTTTTCATGGTTTAAAAAGCAAAGGTATTTTTTTAACCAAACATGTAACCTCCTCTATTTACCTTTAAAATTTTTATTGTCACTTTGGTTACAATAGATAAGTATTTTTTATAGTGACCTATGAACCTATTTAATCAAGTATTTAAAACTTTTGACATTTTTGACAACTTTTGATATATTGCCTTCCCCAAATCTAACCCTCAGTTCAGTCCTTCTCTCATGCTGACTTTGAGATTCCTTAGAGGATTCCTGGAAAATATCAAAGGATGTGTTCTTTCACCTTCTAAGAGAAATGTTAGAAAATAATTAGATTTATTTGACATGTTTAATTGTATGGAAAAGCACAGTCAAATAAGAAGAGATACATAGCCTTTCCTGGGTTATATTTGTGTGGGTAAATGTTATTAACATAAAAATTTCAGGAACGATGTGAAATTCTGAGAAATTTGTCAATGACCTTGCTGTTCCTGTATACTCTCATGCTGCTTCGTCTGATAGCAGAAAACGATAGCATAATGCTATCAATCATAATTCCAGTTACTATTGATGATGTTGTATGTCACAAAACCAAACAAATTTCTCAGCCAATTGTATTATTTCTATAATGAAATCTCATGAGATCTTCGATCACAGCCATTTTTGTCTTTTGTCATTCACAAATACTGTTTTCCTCTGGTTCATCTCTGAAAGCACGGGCAATCAGCTATAAGCCCACGCACTTCACCTGCAGCAAAAAGCATCTGCCTCAGACACCCATGGAAAGGACTATGCCAGGTACTCTGGGTACAGATTTCTGGTGACATTATATAAAAACCTTGAGGTCATACTATTGGACCAAGTCAGGATTTCCAAAAATTACAGTGATGAAGCCAATGAGTTCATGCAATTGCTAATCCAAGGTCAAGCAGAATAAGAATGAATTACGTAGAAGTAAATGAACTGATGAATGATTACAATTTTTTTACTTTTGTTTGAAACATTGCTGGTTCTTAGTATTCTATTTTCTGGATATAAGGAACCCCTTTCTCTTTTAAGCTATCCATAAATCAAAACAATTTAGTAGATTGTATATTTATAAACATACATGAAATGTTTCTCAGAGGGAAAAGGGAAGGGATTATAGGAACAAGTATAAAGGACACATGGACAAAAACTAAGCGGGGTGGAAATGGGAGGGAGGTGGGGAGCACTGGGGGGGTGGACTGGGATGGGAGTAAAAGAAAACTGTACTTGAATAACAATTAAAATAAGAAAAATAAATAAATTAAATGTTTCTCTTTTCTCTCTTCCTGATTCCTCCAGAATTCAGAAAATGTTGAGTATTCTTGTTGCAGAAAAATGAACTCTTACATGATTTGGGGTGACAGAGTAGGCCTTTATTACACGCATGGGCCCAGAGGAGACAGCTTCCAAATTCTGGGTCCAGAGGAGGGGTCAGGGGAGTGGTTAAATAACTTTGTAACAAAGTGGAGAGAGGAGGGGTCACTCGGCACAAGCAGGGAGCAGGAGAGTGGGAGCCAAGGACACAGAAGCAGAGGGTGGAAATTGTCTGGGGCCGGGACAAAGAGATAGTGAGAGATTAACTGAGTCTGAGACAGGGAGTCAACTAGTTAACAGGTGGTCGTCTGGAGCCTGGGGCCAGCAGGGAGTTATCAGAGGTCCAGAACAGAGTGCCAGCTTTAACTTCTACTACATTCTTATTCTTATGTCAATATAACTATTTATATAGGCCCAACTAGAATATACGTTCCTGGGATCAGGACATGATTAGAAATATCACTTACATTATAATAAAGGCTTTAACTGGAAAGTCATATTTGAGAATGGTGTTCATAGAGTCAAATATGGCCAGACAGTTTTATGGAATTAAGGTTGACTTTATGGAGCTGATGTTTACACAGTCCTCTTGGAAATACCAGCCTGGTACCTGATTTAGAAGAAAGTAAAGGAAGCCCCTTCCTGGCTGGCCTAAGAACTTTAAAATATTTGGGCATCCATAATAAGAGAGGAACTGACCCAGATCTATAGGGACTGCAGATGAAGTATGATGGCAAGTTCTTAGTTTGGCTTCCTAACCTCAGGAAGCTTTTACTAGTGCAATCTGAACATTTTTATAGAAGTTCCAGAAAAGCAAACGTAAAAAGGCCTGTGCGGTCAATCACTATTCTTGCTGCACTTAAATAAATAATCACGCCATATTTAATGAGACCAGACTCATTTTATAAACAAAAATAATCTTACCCTGATTAACTCTGATGAAAGAAGGAGGTGGCTGGACGTTTCGGCAGAATACCATGACACACCCTTGTGGGTTATCAGACTCCTTCATTTTCTTTGAGGTTTTACTACTTACCTATAAACTGGACTGGATCATGCCACCTTATACATTTTGTTGGTCCTTACCAAATTCTCTATTTTTCTAATTTTATTTAATATCTGGTTACATAGTCAAAATTAATGTTTTCAAATATTCTCCCACCCTACTGGCTTGGTGTGACTGAACACTGAGACCTGGCTGCCCAGATAATAGTCTTGTAACTACCCTTTTACCCTCGGACCTGAAAAAGTCCTGCAAAGAGAAGCTGGTGGACTTGAACTGAACTTCAAGGGACTGCTCACCACAACAGCTCAAGGCATCCCTGTATAGGATGCCATCACCAAAGACTTTCAAACTAAGAACCAGAAAGTCCATAAACTGTGACTATCATCCTCGCTCCTCCTTCCAGAAATGCTTTGAACCCAAATGTTGAATCCTCTGGACTGAGGAATTGTGTTTACAGTCTACTCCGACCATTAATCTTTGTTTTTTCTCATTCTAATCCATGTTCCTTTCCTCTCAAAGATTGCTCATTTCCCAATTTCTAACCAGCTCCTTCTCTGCATAGTAATCAACCAGCTCCCTGTTTGTGAAACATCTTGGGAAGTTTCAAATGGGGGTCATGAAATCGTCCCACATTTCATTACATGAATGTGGCACGTAAATCATTTTAAACTAGAAATATCTGAACAATAGGCAGCGACAGAAACATTTTCTAAACTTAAGTAGAGCCTCCCAAAAGCACAGCTATCAATAACCTACCTTGAGGGAATTTCCTGTTTGGGAGAAGACTGGCTTAACATTGGAAAGTGAGACAACTAGTAGTACCTTCTGTTGCCATAGGTAGTTAGCTAGTTTTTAGTAAGGACAGGAGCAAAGGGAATGAGACATTGAACTTAATAAACTGGGGAGCATAGCCTTTTTGCTTAGCTAGCAAGCTACAGCTTCACACACTCCTCAGGGGTCACAGTTGCTGGCCCATTAAGAGGATTAACACCTCTCCCCTCCCCAACATAGGAAGCAGCCCCTTTCTGGTACTAGGTCGTCAGAGGGAACGGGGCGGGGGCGGGGGGTACAAACATGCTGCAGAATGGCAACCATAGAGGCCTGTCAGTCTAACCTGGGGAAAGAAGGAATTGGTTGAGAGGTGTACCCATCAGAAGCCCTTGAAAGCTTGGGAAGTTGACTGGTTGTTTTGAAAAAGCACTTGGTCCTCTCCAAGCCCAAGATAATATAATTACGGGTTAACAAAGCAGCTCTGTTTCTCATGAACATACACTTGCCCCGTCCGCTCATGCGTTCACTCCATAGTGTCCATGTGGATCTAGTAGCCTCACAAATGTCAAATGCAGGCTTCAGGCAGGAGCCTGGGTGCAGCAGCACAGCCGTGAACAAGCTAAGCAATCAGGAGAAGCCTAGCACTGCTTAGCAGCCGCCTGCAGGCTCCAAAGGACTCAGCTTTAATATGAAACAGAAACTCTGGACACTGGCCTTTGTTCTGGCCTTGCTGAAGGCATGGTTGGACTTTTCTATAGTGGGACGGAACAGGAGCAGCTTCTCTTTCCCCTGGACTAAAACTTGCCACACCACAGCCTCCCACGCACGGGGTCCATGGAATGCTTTCCTGGTGATCCGTGCAAGAACCTTTCTTCCATTGTCAACACTTCCATACTTTCCCATTAAAGCCTTAATGTTAAATTGGTATATCAGCCTTTACCTCGGTTGATTCAGCAACTTACTAACCACTCCTAAAATGATCAACTTTTCTCCTGTTAATCTGTGCATTGTCAACTAATTCACAGACCCCAACCATAGAGACCTAAATGGGTAAAGGATGTTTTTCCCCTAACATAGACAATCGGTCATTGTTATCTAAAATTGGTAAGTCAAGAAATCAGGAAGTATATTATAAACATGTTGTCTATGGTTATGAAGGTAACCAGAAGATGCTCTCAAAAACAGTTACAAAAGATTTTCCTGGAGGAATTGGAATGGGATTAGAAGGGAGAAGTGGAGTGTGTCACTTGGTTTTCATCATAAACTTTTCCATAGTATCTGATTCCTTGCTGTGCACATATTAATTACTTTCATTAAAAAGAAAATGAAAGAAATGAAGGTAGACAAAACCCACTGTAGTGACTGAGCACTTTTATCTATTTCACAGGGCAGTTCTTTCCTCCCTCTCCTCCTTCTCTTCAAAGGATGAAGCACAAAACTGTGCACAAAACTGTATAAAACACATCCCAAGGGATGCACATGTGGGCAAGTGCCCCAGTAGATTATGCAGGGAATGTGGAAATTGATTAAGACTTCAAACTCTAGACCAAATGTTAAGTGGATATTCAATTGCAAATGTGTCTGCTTTGCATTCCCTCAAGAGTATGCATGTGTTAATTAGAACTCTGCAAAACAATGTTGCTCATCAGAAGCTAAAATCAGTACAAATTGTTAATGCAGAGAAACTTCCAGAAACCAAGGGTAAACATACTTCAAAGAAAAAAAGACCACTTCTTGTTTATTATGGAAAATGTGATTTCCCTACCACCTCCAAATACGTTATGTCTATCCTTGGACTATCAAAGGGTATGTACACAGATAAACCTGAGTTTGCAAGGCTTCACTAGGGCCCCGCAAATCTCTCGGCCTTCATTAGCCTGCAGAGCTTTGTTGAACTGTAGGCACTACCGTCTTTCACGCGTGTGTGCTTTTTTTCCAAAGGAAATGCTAAAACTGAACTATCCATCCCAGAGGTTCCCAAATTTTCTAGATTTATGATGCCCTCGGTGTCTCAGTAAATTTTTTTGCCAGCATTCCGGGACAAAATAAGTTAACTAACAATTCAGTTTATTAACTAGTTATGTAATGGGCTGCAGGGCACAGTGGGCAGTGGGTCCCCTGAAAATAGCAGAACCTATTCCCCACAGCCCTTGACTGGGGGAAGGGGGCAGTGGATGATACGGTGTTTAAGACAGTTTGCGTAGCAATGGCAAGTTAATAGCTGTGCCTTTCCCGAAGGGAAGAGGTCTGCTCCCCAGGGGGAAGAGTGTATATGACACTAAAAGCACACAGTGACTCATGACAAAGCCAGGGGAGGCAGATGCCTAACCCAGATGTCCCTGTGTCACTGGGAACTCTTGCCCTAAGTAAAGATGGCAACAGAAGGAAGGTAAAAGATCCTGGGGAAATAGCAAAAATTGTGGACATTAACACATTGTAGGAGGGGCCAGATATGAGGTCACATAAGGAAGTTCTGGGCTGAGCATTTAAAATGAAAGTGGGCCGAAAGAGAAGAGGTCCACCATGAGGTCTGATGTGTAAGGGGAAAACCACACAGCTTGGAATAAGAGCATGCCACGGGGTCCAGAGTAAGAAACAGGAGGCCTGCTGAGAAGCCTGCCTGGAGAAGCGACAGCAGAGCTGATGGAGTCGTGCAGGGACCGGCCGAGCCCAGCACAGATTCGTGAGGGATGCTTGGAGCTGAACTGTGTGACCAGGAACGCTGAGCCGCAGGTTTCTGCTTTTCTGAAAGACAGCGCCTCTGACTGGCATATTCTGAAACCAGCCTGGTTTGGCAAAGGGAGGCAGGAGTGTGTATTTTGGGGGAGTTTTAAAGGGAGTGTGACTTAATGGCAGAAGTCTGGCATTATTCTAAATCTGTATAACCTTTAAATAAATAACCCCTTTCCTTTTCCACCAAACTCTTGCATTGGGAGTCACACTTCTTGGCAGTGGGCAATTGAAACCCACAGCTGTTCCGGAACAGCACTGGCGGGGTTCTATAACATGTCCCATGCAGTTTAACACACACTTATGTTTTATTGACTAAATATCTGCTTAACCACAACTACTCACCACTGGGATGTGCACTCAGTCAGGCGCACATGTTGTTGGGTGCTGCCACCCTCAGTCCCCCCTCCACATTGCATTTCACATGGCACTTTGTTTCTACCACAGTGTAGAGAGCAAGAAAACTATGGCCTCTGCCCTTCTCAGTTCCTAGCTAAGACCCCTATAACAAGGACAGATTAACAAGAGGAAAATAAACAAAATGTTATCAGCATGTGTCTCAGGTGTACATGATGTTACTGTACTAGAACTGTTCATTTGCCCACATGCATCAAAGCCCAATAAAATACAAACTGACATTTGGTGCAAAAAAGGAAACGTTTAAGGAAATGGCATCAAGCCAGCAGACACAGGTAAGTTAGCTTTCTAAGACGTGGGTCCCCAGTGGCCTCTAGGGAATGGATTATAGAGGGAAAACATCAGTAGGCGTGGTGGCTAAGGAAGTTGGGGTCATGAGCTCTATCGATCGTCTGGGGCCAGGGTAAAAATAGTTGATCACTGCATCTGGTCCTGATGTCAGCCATGGTGTTGTTCTGCGTGATTTCACGAGTGCCTAGTCAGTACAGTTATTTTGCTTTCCTGGGCCTGGGGCTGAAACATAGCTGAGATCAAGATATTATCTTTAGTTTGACCAAGAAATTCTGTTCCCTTGATCAACAGACCTGAGGCTTTATTCTTAAGACAGTCTGACCCGACTGGAACCTGATGTTTTAAGGGCTTAATGATTCATGGAGTGGACGGGCAGTACATGCAAAGGCAGAAGGATCTGGTTGAAAGAGGCCAAGTGAGTCACAGGCATTAGACGGGACAAAGCTAGCATTAATTAAGGAAAAAGGTCCTATTAGAGAAATGAAGTTCCTGTGCAGTTACAATGAGGAAAATGCAGTTACCCAGGGGAAAATGGATAATTCTTAGAGGTAGCTTAGAATTCAGGCTTCAACACCGTATCAATAGGAAAAAGGGAGGGAGGACGTAGGTCTATTAGAGGAGAATAAATGACTTTTAAGAAAGAAGAGTGGGCCCTTAGGAGAATGGAGGGGAGGTAAAGATAGTCGGTGACACAGTTGGTTTGGATGCAGTGCTGACTTCTAGTCTCCTCTTCTGCAACGAGTCAGTCCGCCCTGACTGACGGAACTCCCGGGGAGGGGGTTTAGAACAACTGAGTTCCTTTGGGAGGATCTTTCTTTAGATGGATAAGGGAAGCTCAGAGAAAGGCCTCTCCCCACATTTGCTATTTCTCAGTCTCCTGTAGCTCAATGAAACCAAGGGTCCTCATGACTGACTGAATTTAGCTTTGAATGCTAGCTCCAGAGAGCACATCTCTCCCTTTCTCTCTTCAGCCCTCATAGACCTGGCCTCTTCCCTGATAATCAGCAATCTCTGAGACAGCAGAAGAGAGTATCCCAAACCTGATTAGTGGTCACTAAGTCTGGACCTCTGGCAGACTGAAGACAGCATCTTGACCTAAGTTATATTTCAGACACAGAGTCCGAAGGTAAAACGAACCCCTGGCTACTTTTCCATGAAATCAGACAGAGAGTTGCCAGAAAACACCTCAGAGCAGTCCTCAAGACCTGAAGAAATGGTTTATTGCCCTTACCTCACCTCCTACAAATCAGCTCCCAGCATACACCTAAACTCCTAACCCACAGCCTTCTGTGGCTTTACCTTCTTGTATAATCTGTAACCTACACACCACTGGGGAGTTGGGTTTCTCAGACCATTAGCTTACCCACACTTCTGATTGGCTAATTCTCTGGTAAACCTCTTTCTTCTGTACTGCAAACACATGCTCATACATTTCATTTGGGCCAGTGCACACAAGCAAACAAACTCAAGTAACATCAGTAATCAATATGGTGAGACCCTGGCCAGATAGCTCAGATGGCTAGATCATCATTTTGATACAAGGTTGCAGGTTTGATTCCCAGTTGGGGCACGTACAAGAATCAACTGATAAATATAAAAATGTTTGATTCCCAGGTGGGGCACGTACAAGAATCAACTGATAAATATAAAAATAAGTGAAACAACAAATCAATGTTTTTCTCTCCCTTCCTCTCTCCCTAAAATTCAAAATATAAATTTTTAAAAATAATCAATATGGCAAATTGGCATATCTGGGTATAGCATGTCCTAAATTCCTAGTCATATTTTAGAGTGGCGCATTCTGCAACCCTTCAGCTGCTACCTCAGAAAACACAAATAAGATTTTATCAAAAGAAATCAGTGCAGCCATATTGAAAGTGTATCTAGTCTATGAGATAAACAAATCATGAGGTGACTAACAGATGTCAAATTGGCCCTAAATTTCACAATGTTCCACAAGTTCCCCTCTGAATTCATTGTGATGAGCACAGTTTGGGAATTACAGAGCTACTCGAAGACAAAGTTGAGGCCAGACATACGTTCCCGGAAATTTGGGTACATAGTATTAAGTGGTAGATGATGGGAATTACAGGACTTCACTTTAATACCAAGTAAGTAAGAATTTCCAAAAATCTATACATCTGAACTTTAATGCTATCAGCAGAAGGTCATTACTGCAAAAACTACTGAAGCATTCAAAATACTTTTGTTCTAGAAAGTAAGACATATTTAACCTTCAATAATGTCTAAAATAGCAGGCATGCTAAAGATAAGGTAGCCTAACACCTCTATTTTAAAATAGAGAATAACTAATATCATTTATCTCTTATAAACATCAGTCACTATCCTAAGTACTTTCCTGCATTAGCTCATTTATCCACACCACAGTCCCATGAGATGCTATATTATCCTCACTTCACAGATGAGCCAACTGAGACACAGAGAGATTCAGAAATTTGCCTGGGATTACACAACCGCCAAGTGGAGAAACCGGCACCAGACTTCAGACCACCTGGCCCCGAAGTCCAAGTTCTTCTTCATATGGAAAATAGACCTTGGGAAGATGTTTTACTAGATATTTTGGTTCAGTGTGCAACAGTTTGCAAAGGGCTCTCAAATCAAAGACCTCTTCTGACAGCTACAAAACTGCAAAGTGGGAAGGACAAATGTTATACCCTATTCCAAGTGGGAAAACTGAAGCCGGGCAGGGTCCAATCCAAGGTCAAGTTGCTAGAGAGTGGTGGTATGGGGTGAGCCCTGCTTTGTGACTCTAAATTAGTGATCTGATCTGGCCACTACATCACATTTAGGTGATTTATTTTTCTCATACATTCTCTAAGATAACGCAAGTGACTTCTCGGAGAAAAATTAAAACACTGTTACTGTTTACTAATCTTCAGATAAAATAATAATGGTATATGTTAATTATCTCATTAAGTCCTCTTGACAACCTTTCAAGATAGAAGCTACCCCCTTTTTACAGACAGGGCAACTGTGGCTCAGAGAAGTCGGGTCACTTAGCCAGAGTCCTTCAGCTGGCGGGACCTGGTGAGCAGATAGTCTAGACCCCAAAAACAAATGTGTGCTTAACCACTGTGCAAATTTTACAAACCCAGATTTGTAAAATGGTATGCTTCAATTCTGGGAACTAAAGAGATTTTTCACCGGTAATCCTGTTTTCTGGGGAAAAAAATTATCTTACTTGCTATAAAACACAATCATGACTTTGTAGTCACTATTTTCCTTATTTGGAAACGGTGGAAACAGCTGGAATGATAATGTGAGGAGGTCAGGAGATGGGGCCTTTATTTAATTGGGCTTCTTGTGGAAGTACTGCAGTGGAATTTAAGGAGATAAAAAGTCACCAAGAACTACATTTACAGAGAAAGTACTTAGGAAAACAAATGAAAATAAGTATATATTAAATTCTGATGGTGCACTACAAGCTTGACCTCATTTCCTCTTCACAACTGCCAGCGAGGTAAGCATTTTACTGATTTATAGGTAAAAAAAACCCCTGAGGCTGTGGGTTGGGGATACGGGTTTAACTCTCAAACCTGAGCTCATTCTCCGGACAAACTTCCAGACCAAAGAAATTCATGATGCAAACATTGAAAAGTGATTACTTGTCACTTGATTACATGATGCAAATATACAAATCAACAAACAAGTGCAATATCCCGTGACAATTTGTAAGTAGTAAGTAAAGATCAATAACAATTAATTCAAAGATCTTGCTTCACACATGCACACACACACACAGAGATATAAACAAACCCGCCCAGGACATTCAAATAGACAAGTCAGTCAGGTTAAAGATGGCTGTGTTGCTTGATTCCCCCAAGAAGCCAAAACTTTTTTGTATCACCTTGATCAAAAAGCAAAATCAGGCTTTTTCTTGTCCCAAACACATTAAATGATCTGTTCCCAAATGCAGTGCTTAAATTAAAAGACAAAAGCAAAAAAAAAAACTCCATTAAATACGAATGTCTAAGTCATAAAGGGTTTAAATTATTTATAAACAATCATTACAAAACATTGCTTTGTACAATGGTTAAGTCTAGAAGAGTACCAAAAGAAGGAGAAAGAGGAGAAGAGGGAAGGAAGGGAGGGAGGGAGGATCCCACTCCCAGTAAATGTGGTGCCTTCCTTGGCATTTACCAGTGCAGTCTGTCAACCCTTAATTTTTTCCCCCAACGGAAGTTGACACACGCGTATTCAAATCAATTTAACCACGAGGCACACACAGGAAGAACATGTCAGTCCTCGTGCACGTGGACTGACTCAGGATCCTACAGAAGAAAAATATGAAACGTTCCATGGTGACATTTACATTGGCACCAAAAAGTCTTTTTGACTTGTTTTCCTTTTTGTTTTGTGTATTAGTATCCATTGATAAGCTCGTTGTTAGGATAAATGAGTTAATTTGTGTCACATGCTTAGAACAGTGTAAGCATATAGTAGGCAGTACAAAGCAATGGTGTCTATCGTTGTTGCTATCGTCACCATCACTCTGACATCCGTTGACCTATACTGGCATTCTGGGTAAGGCTGGAAAGCCTGTCACTCCAACCGAGGGAGCCTGCCCAGACTTTTGTTCATTTTTTAGAATGTAGTTGCAACTATTAGAAGACACACACTTTAGTGCATTACATCTAAATTCAACACCTGGCTTGTTAAGAATAAATTACTACCACATTAAACTTTAAATTTCTTGGTTGTGTTCTAATCTTTAATTTCAAAAAGTGTACAACAAGGAGTAAGACTTTAAAAATTAAGTTGATGGCGTCTGATCCTGTTTCTGTTCCTTCTCATGTTAAAAAGTAAATTCAAATCATACGCGATGGAGGCACAGGAAAAAGGGAGCGGTGGGAAAGACAGAGGCTACCACTTTAACGAGTGGTACGATGCATTGTTTAAGCACTCCCTCCCCCCGAAGCCACAGGTCTGTTACGTAAAACAGAATCCTGAATGCACCTCTAACAGGGGCAAGAAGTGGTGACATGTACGTGCCACTTTATGCAGCCAGTTAACCCATGTGTCCCTTCCTCTGTACAATCCTTTTGGCTCTCAGCACTTCCTCCTTGGCAGTAATCGAGTTACACTAATTCATCTCCAGCACCAAACTGAAAAATTTAGAGATTGTTTTATCTCTGCATCTCCAGAGCCGTCCCTTTTCTGCTTTAGAATATAATAGCTTTATGATTACTATTTAAATGAAGAGATTAACCAAACATTCAATGAGTATTTAATGAATATCTGCTTATTTATATAGTCCTTTCTCGACATTGTGGAGGATACAAAGAAATAGGAGAAATAGTTTTCATCTTCGAGCTTAGAAATTCACAGAACAGGTAAGACTCAATAGACAAACAATAGACACATGACAAGTTAGAGTAAATTCTTCACGTTTAAGGATGATGAATGATGAAAATGAAAAGGGTATTTCCAAGAGGGCAGCCACTCTGCAATGTTCCCCCAATGTCCTGTCACGTTCCCATCCCGAATGGTGTCTGGCATTATCGACTGCCCCTGGCAGGGGTCCCAACGTTGCTTGTGGATTGAACCCATGAACCTAACATAGGCCGTCAGATTTGAATGGGGACTTAGAACCTATGAAGTCTGACCTCCTCATTTTACAGGTCAGAGCTGCTCCTTAACAGGGTTCCTCCCACTCAGGTCATCTTCCCTCTCCTTCATTCCTCCAGACCCAGGCCATACTTCATCTTCTTGGCCAAGTCCTTCCTGACCTTCTCCGTGCAAAATGACCTTGCAGTCCCAGGAGTTCTCAGAAATCTTAGATTCTTTTTCTCACTTGCTTTGCTTTATCCCCCTTTTTCTTCTCTTTTTCTCTTTCTTTCTTGTTTTCTTTCTCCTTCTTTCTTCCTTTCTTTGTGTCTCCGTTTTATTAGTTACACATTGAACATACTATTTACCCCACGATCTTTTAAATCATGAAACATTTCAAGGATATTTTTTAAAAGCACAGAAAATGATGAAACAAAGCAAGGCAACCACTATCCAGATTTAGCCAATGTTTACGTTTTGCCACATTTGTTTCAGCTCTTGATTTAAACATGTATCCAAAAAACTGCCCCTGGAAGGATATACTCCAATCACAGTAGGGTAGTTACCTCTGAGAAGGGAGGAAGTGGAGGAGGAATGGAATGAGGGGCAAAGGTTGGGAATTCAGCTATTAACTGCCTTAGAAAAATTAGTAACGACAGCAAAAGCATCCTGGGAACTGGTTCCTTTTCCCTTGCACACTGCACCCCCTTCCCATGTAACCATCAGACCGTTTCATTGTCTCTGGGTGCGGCTCTCGGGCACCGTGGCTCCGCTTCTCCATGGTTAAGTCTCGTCTCAAGGATCAATTTGATTGCAAGCTCCCAGAGGGTAAGGGGCCGTGGCCTACCCACATTTGTCTTCCACTCAACACAGAGCCATATGGAACACATTGGAGGCTTATTTCATTTTATTAAACCACACAGTTCCCGTGAATATGACATACACAGCTCATTTTTTAATTTTAATAAGGGTTTTGCTCTCAAATTATTAACTTGCAATGTCTTCATTCATCATCTCATTCCTAGTCTCCCCAAGAATCTGGTAAGTGTAGCAAGTCAAACTCACACGTGATCTCAAACTTGTTTCCAAGGGACTCCCATTACAATGAGGATGAAAAATTGCCGAAGGCAGTTCTCAACCCCATCTGTACATACCATGCTTTAGGGATTCATTAGACACAGTTTCTTTGCTTATTTTGAAGATAAACTATTGCAGCATCTCCTGGCGGGGCAGATGCAATCTTCCCCAGCCGGATTCACTGCAGATGCTTCGTTCCATGGTGGAATTGAACGTCTCAAAGGTCAATAACTCTTTCTATCATTTTTCATTGAAGTGTTTGGAGCGGGCAGTTCCTAAAGGAATAATTACTTGGAATCTGGCATATGATTTCTTGTTCACCCCAGTGAGTTAACCTTGAGCATTTCACTCCAAAGCCAGCCCTTGACAGGTTTTTGTGGGAGTTTCACCTCACACCTTGGAACAACTGAAATGTCTTAGGGAAACCACATTTCCAAAGTGAGAGTTCGCAGGCTGGGTGCAGAGACACGAAACGCCTGATCACCCTGCAGGAGGGTGAACAGACCAGACGTGCCAGATGGGGAATGGAAGGGGAAGTGGGGGAAGGGAGCCACAGTTGTGCATGCTTTGTGAAATTGCTTTTGTTTCAACCCTTATTTCCTATAGGTTCAGGGAGAGCCCAACAAAGCTGTTATTATTCTGAACTCCAGGCTCTGGTGACATAATCCAGCCCCTAAGCACAACCTCTGTTCGAACCAGACGCCTTGGGGAGCCCGGCTCTCCCTCCTGGCCAGCAGAACCTCCTAGTCCAAATCCACTTCTTGTGGACAAAGCTAACGTTCCCACAAGACAAAGGGCCGGAGCAGGGTCTGGGGAAGCAGGAATGATGCTGTCCAGGTGATCTCATCATTTCAGGCTGTGCTTGAACTTGACCTGTTGGGAGCATCGAGAAGGTTCTCTGGCAGAGCTACAGAATCATCTAGACAACTCCCCAAGGAGGTTTTGGTTCAGTTAGTATATCAGTTGTAGTCTCTTTGGTAACAAATAATTCAAACTACTCAGACTAGTGTAAAGCAAAAGGAAAACAGAATGGAAGAAAACTGGGCGGGCTCGAGGGAGAAAAGACAGCTGAACAACTCGAGCTGGCTGAGGCTGGAAGCCAGCAGCCCCACAGCCTCCTGGAACTTTTCTCTAGAGTGGTTTTCTCCAAAGGAAATAAAATTCCAACCTCACATGTAATTTCAAATTTTCTAGAGGATGCATTTTAAGAAGTAAAAAGAGATAGGAGGAATTAATTTTAATATTTTACCTCACTATATCTAAAATGTCATATGTCAATATATAATCAAAGAATTATTAATGAGATATTTGAAAATGTTTTTCCTATTAAGTCTTTGAGATCCAGGGTGCACTTTACATGCAGAGCTCATCTCAATTTGTACTAGCCATATTAGAACTCTAGCCACCCTTGGTTACTGTGCTAGGCAACACTGCCATTAGCCCAACTTATTACCAACCATGCCTGATGTCAGTGGCTCGTAGCTCAAAATGCCCAATTTCTGAGAAACAGAGGTGTGACTGGGCAAGTCAGTACCCTGGCCATGGCTGGATTGACTAGTCAGGGCAGGGCAGGGTCGTTTGGGACTGACAAGGCTGCTGAGAGTCCAGGCTCAGAGAAGGGGAATCATAAGCTAGGCGGGTACCTCAGGATGTGGTTGGTGGCCAGAGCAGATTTAGGGTGCACACAGGATTTATTTTCAGCTCCAGGGTTAATTTATGGTGGGGCAGGCCTGGGACTCACTGATCTATCATCTCTCTTTTTTGCAGACTCAGAACAGAGACCCATGCAGCAAGTAAAGCAACCCATCAGGCACAGCACTGACTAAGGTGATGTGGAATTGTGTGGCGGATGTCTTGCCAGTTAGTACGCATTGTAAGGCTACGAAGACCTTGCTCAATACAGCACTTCTGAGAGCATTGGCAGAATCATGCCACAGAGGACATCTGTACTGAAGATGCAGATAGCTTGTATTCCTTATGCAAAACAGTGGTGGAGGAAGGACCCCAAGCATTTGCATCTCTATCTGAAGAAAGAACAAGAACTGTCGAGAAGAGGCTCCAGTCTATGAGCCAAAATGGATGCTGTTCAAAGAATGGATGATGATGTTACAGCCAGCCGGCAAGAAACTGGAGACCGGTGGGCAGATGGAAAAGGCAGCCGCATTCTCTTCCAGTGAAGTAAAAGCTTTCATTCCTACCTTGTTCCAGAGCACATAAAGAAGAGCAGCTGCCCATGCTGAGGTTAAATAGCTCCATCTTCCTGCCCTGGCCAGTGTGGCTCAGTGGGCTGAGCATCGCCTGCAAACCAAAAGGTTGCTGGTTTGATTCCCAGGCAGGGCACATGCCTGGATCACAGGCCAGGTCCCCAGTTGGGGGTGTGGAAGAGGCAACCCATCTATATTTCTCTCACGCATCAATGTTTCTCTCTCCCCCTTTCTCCCTCTACCTCTAAAAATAAATAAATAAAATCTTTAAAATAAAAAATAGCCCCATCTTCCTAAGAAAGCTATGTCTTGACCATGTGGATTCTTCTCTTGGCATAAATACTCACTTAAAGACTTCTTGGGATCACCCATTGGTTTTTGGTGAACCAATATATCATGGAGATTTCACCTGAGAACCTCTTACCTTCTGGCCTGTGTTAGGCTTTGTTGAAGAATTGAATGTTAAGGCAAGATGTCAAGTGAAGCACCTTAGTTTGTTGACTTTCTAGACAGCCTTCCATGATATGAAACTGGAGGGCAGCATTTTTCATGTTGTTTCCAGGGGCCTCTAAGAACTCTATCCATTGCAAATGTAGGCTCTGGCTTCAGACCAAGGAAGCCAGAAGATTCCAAGAGATGGGGTAAAGAATTTGTGAGCAAACAGGAGACACAGATTGGGAGGTAGGGAAATCATATTTGACCTTGCAGGAAGTAAGAAGGCTTCCTTTAAACATTTGTTTCCAATAAATAATGCTTTTAAGGGTACTGAAAGAAAGAACAGAGACCCAGTGTGTTCAGTTAAGTAGCTCAGACATTGGCCCCCTTCTTTTCCGGTCATGAAGCTATAGTTCAGGGGTGAGAGGTGGCAGCTCTAATGACTGTTTTTCCACTCACTGGGGAGGTCCTCGGTGAATGTTCCCCACCTCCCAGGGAGGGGTCAGCCCTTCCCAAACCCACAACATTGGGTAGTTTTTATTATGGACGACTCCACCCTCTGTCCCCCAACACTTCAGAACATGGTCTCGATCACATCAGCCCTTTTTGGCCAACCTCAGGCTGAAGGCCTCCAGGTGCTTTTCTTAGCTCTCCTTTTCTTTCCCTAGTCAAGTTGTGTTCCAGTAAACCAGGTGGGGGGCGGGTGAGACCTCTAATTTGTAGCACTTGCCAATTTCTGTGGTGTAAATGCTCCCACTGTGGCCAATTTCAAGCTACCAATGACATCAACCCACCTGCAAAAATCCTAAAAATTTAACTATCAGTTCTTGCAACCCAGTGTAAGCTGGACCCAGCACACAACTGAGGCAGTAACAAAACAACTTTTCTGCGCCATGCCCCTCCTCCCCCTCCTCGCTGTTCCTCAAAGCAGCAGCACGGTGTGGGGGCTGCTTTGGAGCCAGTCAGAATGGCCTGACTCCTTGGCAGTCCCTCTCCCCAGAGGATATCTCAATGTCTGAAGTTCATGTTAACTAACTTACAGGAGAAATGTGAGGATTACAGAAAATCCTTGTAAAGCCTGCACCTAGCAAATACTCTGTAAATGCTACCATTCATATTTTCCCATTTCAAGTTTTTAACAAGCAAACTCACACAGCTAGCCAGGATTACAGCCAGCATTCATACACAGAGAAGTCCCTCAAACTATCAAACTGTCCAGTTGAGGATGGTGTAGACAGGCAGGGGCACTTCTGACCCTCCTGTGCATATTCCTTGGAGTGACTCGGGGGAGGACAACAGGGAGTGAGAGGCAAAATTACCATTAGGAATTATGATGACACTGAAATGGAAAATAACATTAGGTCCTGTATTAGTTCCTCGGTCTGTGGTAATGAAACACTACGGACTGGCTGGTTTACAACCACGTAAATTTATCCTCTCACAGTTCTGGTAGCCAGCAGTCTGACATCAGGTTCTCAGCACATACATGTTCTCCCTCAAGTTTCTAGGTGTGGGACTTTCCATGGCTCTTCCAGCCTCTCAAGGAGCCCCAAGCACCCCCTGGCTGGTAGCAGCGTAATTCCCATGTCTTCACAGAGCAGTCTTCACTCTCTGCGTGTGTCTCCCCTTCTCATCTTACAAGGCTACCAGCCATGTTGGATTAAGACACACCCTAACGATTCCAATGTGACTGTTGTCTGCAAAGACTACTTCCACATAAAGTCATGGTCACAGCTCTGAACGGGGGTTACGACTTCAACTTGTCTCTTGGGGGACATGGTTCAACCCACGGCAGGTCCTTTGTCCGATCTAGTTACTACAACACAGATCTCCTAGGGGATCCTCTCAGCCCTCCAACGTCCTTTCTCCAATAAAGAGAAAAGTATTTCGCACATCTCTGTTGACAACACTGGAGAATCGGAGCCTCTTCTCCAGGTCCTATCAGCCAAACTTGATCTGATAAAACAATCAGCAAGTCTGTTTCTCAGCAGGAAGACTCTGAGATTACAAATGCAACATTCCCGGTTCGCACTGCCAGAGAGCGGAGTCCTAACATTCAGGTGTGTGGAGGATCTTCTAAGCTTCCTTACTAAATTATTCTCACCCTCCTCTACCTCGGCTCTTCCACAAAACGTTCCTTGTTCATTCATTCACGTCGTCCATTCATCAAGTAAGGAATCGGTGCCTACTACTGAGGGGTACTGTGTAGTATTGAATCCTGGCTGCACTCACTAGCTGCGTGACTTTGGGTACATTACTGCGCCTGTGAGAGCCGTCTGTAAAAGGGGAATAACAACAGTAGCCACTTCACCACGTTGGTGGGAGGATCATAGGATGCAGCACATGTAAAGCAGCGCGGCGCCTGGTGCCTGGCGCCTGGCTAAGCACTGAACACAGGCTGACCATCACTGGTCCTAGGCGCCTGGCTCTGAACCAGACAGTGACAGAAAGAGCAAGGCCTGACTCAAGAAGTTACAATCCAGTGTAGATAACCATGAACAAACAAATATAACAATTTCAGGTTTAAAGCACTCATTCTGTGAAATCTGGTTTCCACAACTATTCTCTAGGGCCCATATGAGTTTCTGGTTTGTGGCCAGACAGGTTGGGAGAGACTCACCTTGGCCAGTCGAGACTTTCCAGTTCTTCCAAACCAATCCCATCCAATCCCATCAATCCAGTGCTTTGATGTCATTACCTACATGGGGATTGTATAGGGTTGGCAAAAAAAGTCCACTAGGTTTTTTCCGTACAATGGCTCTGCTAGTGCTTGGTTGTCTTTAACTGCATTTGAAACAATTTTACTAGGTTGTATTGTGACAGCTGTCATATCAGCATGCATTTAAAAAAACTTAACACAACTGGTGGATTTTTATGTAGCCCTTTCAATGTTGAAGATAGAAGAAAACATGCAACGGTTTGGGTGTATTGTGCTTCATTCTCTCAAGAAAGGTAAAAATGCAACTTGAAGCACAAAATAAGATTTGTGCAGTGTGTGGAGGAGGTGCTGTGACTGATGGAACGTGTCAAAAGTGGTTTGCGAAGTTTCTTGGTACTATTGACATTTTGGCTAAATAATTATTTGCCGTGGGGGCTGTCTTCTGCATTGGAAGAGGTTTAGCAGCACCACCGGCCTCTACCCACTAGAAGCCAATAGCAGGAAATAGCCGACATACACAAATTGTCCAAATCAATAAAGTTACTGGTGAAAATGAGAATGGAAAAAAACATAACAGACTTTTTGGACAACCCGATATATGTAAGGATGGGAGTGGAAAAGGGGTCACGAACAGGGGCACTCATTTATTCTCCCCAGAAAGCTTTCAACTTTGGATGTTCTTGACATAAAGAAGAGGCTGAGAAATTCGTCCATGTGGAGCTTCACAAATAGAATCCTGAAAGCAATTTTGATATATTCCACACATTCGCTAATGACATAAAGAAAAAAGTATACCACCTTATCAGGGCTCAGGTGCAGTGAAAAACACCCCAGCTCCAGTTTTGTCAGCAGTATTTCTGGGAAACGAGAGGTGAGAGGCAGCAAGACACGGGCCAGCGTGACCCTCTCCGGGACGGCCTGGGCTCCGGGGCAAGGGGTGGGGGCAGCGGTGGTTGACCAGAGCCAAAATACATAACTTGTTCTTCTAAGAAACTTTTGTGGTCCCCTTAAACTTATGTATCTAACTATTTATACAGTTGTCTTCCACCTGCAATGAATCTATGGGCCAGTTCTGATTTCAAATTTCAAATGCTAAAAAAACGATCTATAATTTGCACTTTTACTATGATTTTTTCCAAAAAAGACATCACTGTCTTTTTATGTATATCTTGGTAGAATTTCTCATGCAGATAATTTCATAAATCTAACTCCTCTGCACCATGCCCAGGACAAAAAGAGGTTAGGAATTAGAACTGTGGGAGGGAACGGCCTTGTGAAGAGGGTGCTTCCAAGGGGCCCACCCAGCATGGACTTAGACCACACCTGCGCATCGCCAGTGAACACCAGGGAGGCCGGGTGGTGAAGGCAGGTAGTGGGACTCCCTCTACCTACCTCTTGGTTAGACTGGTGAGAGTTGTAATGCCTGTAGAGCACGTTTTTACAACACTGAACGCAGGCAAAGGTGATGGGGGCTGAGTGGCCAGAAATAGGGCTATAGCTCTGAGTGGTCCACTGAGGACAAGAGGAAAGGCAGCATCTCGTCCTCTGTTCTGCCACTGTCAGAGCTTGGGCAAGCCAGGCCACCCTCTGGACCTCAGTGTCTCTCCTAGTCCCCCCACATCATTCCACAGATCGTTCTAAGATCTACTCCAGCTCCAGGTCACTACGGTGTGCCTCCAGGGCCCCTGAAATGCTGTTCTAGTTGTCCTGGAGGAGCCGACAGGCTTCCTAACACTCTAACTGGCCTCCACTCACAGAGCTGGGGGAGTCCAGCAGGAATTGGAGTCCCTCGTGATGTATGTGTATTCAAGACCTGGGTGCATGTCCCTAAAACAGCTTCAGAAACCTGATAGTCAATGAGGCCTCTTCTCTTCCTCTACCTGCCCCTCCCACAACATCCTGCTGAGCCTTTTCCAAGAGCCTCTAGATTCAAGAGCTGAAGGAAGATAAAGGTGGAGAGAGGCTGCTCTCTCTGCCTCTGCTGGCGGCCTGCATTCCCATCAGCCCGTGGAGCATGGCCAAGCACTGACTAATTACCTCCTTTTCCTACTCTTGCTTCTCTTCTCCCTGAGGCACACAAAATAAGTTAGGCTTTCAATGTTCTTAGGGGAGGCGCTGTGCAAGGATCAGGATCGGAAAAGGAAAAACATTCCGAGGCCTGAACAACGAAGGCCTTTGTTGCTGGTCAAACTGAAGGCGGTGGCTCCCATGCTGGCCCAGGGCTGTGTGAGGTCCACCAGTGTTTTCAGCTAAGCTGACCCCTCCTCACCATCCTCAAGGATCTGCGAGGGAGTCCAGGAGGTCATGTGACACCGATTCTAACAAGCCAGAATTGCTTGCCACTCTTCCCTGGCACTAGCTGTGCTGGGACAAACAGACAGTGACTGGTTAGGGAATTTGTAGTATTTTCTAATCACCTTTTTCTTTCCTTGCTCCTTCCTCAATGCAACACTTATTGAGCACCTACTATTGACAGCTATGACCGAAGAAGAGAAAACCACCAGCCTATTCATGGGCGTCTCAGAGAAGATTAAGCCTGAGTTACCTGAAGAAGCTTTAAGGGCCTCCCTTGAGGTAGCTGCCTTGTGAGACATTGCTGACTGTCCTCAGCATCCACCCCGTTCTGCCCCCACCCCGCTTTGCTTCTAAACATAGAACTAGATTCCATTTCAAAGGTCGGGAAACCCAGAGAAGAGCCAATGTTGCGGTTCAAACCAAAGGGCATCTGCTGGCAGAATGCCTTCTTGCCCTGAGGAAGTCAGTCTTTTGTACCATTCAGCCTTCAGCTGCTCAGATGACGCCCTCCTACTTACTCCAAGTCCATCGATGTTAATCTCATCCACAAAGCACCCTCACAGAAACGTCCCAAATAATGGCTGATCACATATCTGAGCACCACAGCCCAGCCAAGGTGACACGTAAAATCAGTCACCCCAAGTCCACCCCTTGACGGTTTGGCGCTCTCCTTACACCACACTGAGTTTCCAAATGATGCCCATAACAAGGTTCTACTTCAACCAACCATGATGCCACCATCCTACACACAGCTGCAATACACTAATCCCATCCCCAGGAGAGGATGCAGCGTCCAGTGTGATGTTTATGCTTCTACTTACTATCCTGTAATTTAAAGACTATGTTGTAATATTAACAATATTAAATACTATGATATACAGTTAATACATCTGATGTTATATCACAAGAGGTAAGAGGGGAAATACAAAGATTTCTGCACACATGCACAAATAGTATTCATAACAAAATAAGGAGGAAATACTCACGACCATTACAGTCCCGTTTCTGTGGCTGTCCTGCGGTCATGGCAGGCATTTGCAATTGCCTTCTTCCACTACCTACTCTATATACCCTTTGCCCCAAGCAAACATGGCAACTGGTCCTGGTTCTCTACCTGTGGAATGAGCCAAACATTCATTCCTGAAGGCCTTGGGCCACTAGTGGGACTACTGGTGTATCGTGTTGCGTGTTTTCTATCAACCTTAATAGCAGAGCATGATGATACGAAAGACACCCTACAGGATCTCCTGTATCCCAGACACAATCTTCTCCACCTCCCTTGTGGAGCAGCGGTCTGCTTGGTAGTCAATCTATTTTAAAAAGCACCCAGGCCCGGCCCCACCACAGACCGCCGAGACCTTGTCTGTGGTACTGGGGCCTGGCAAACAAGCTGAAAAGGTCTCTCCGGTTGGCTTTCATATGCACACGGGGCTGAGATCCACTCACCTGGTGGCAGAGGTGGGAAGGGAAGCAGGTGGAGGGAATGGCATGGTTGAGGCTGGAGCAGGAGGGCAGGAAGGACACAGCATCCCCACGGTCGATGCCCGTACACGTAGCTCAGTGCGCCAGGCTGCCTTTGAGGAAGCCCTTGGTGGGAACCGGGGCAGCATCACAAAATCTTACAAAGGGAACATTCCCCTCAGAAAATCTAATCTGGGTCATCAAGTCCTGAGAAGTTAAAAATGTGGAATAATCTGTGAAAGAAGAAAACTCACCCTGAATTTGAGGAGTGCGAAGGGACAGGAGCCAGCACTGTGATTCGGAGGACAGGCCCACGTTAGCCAGAAGGCCTTGACACAAGTTCCCGGGAAGCTGCATCTCTTTCAGGTACAGAGGAAGCAGATAAACTGGCCTGAGTGTTGAATTTTCTCCTCACAGCGGATAAGATTTCGATTCTGTTGTCGAGCAGTATATGAGATGTTCGATTTCCCTGGTAGTCAAAGAAAGGCAAAGTAAATCAAGACACCGCTTGCCGCTCCGCAGAGTAGGAGCGAGTGGGAAGCCCAACGACGCTCTGGCACCCTGGCAGACTTGCGAACGAGGACGGCCACTGGGAGATGCGCGTGGCCGTCCTTCCTGATGTCAGGAACGTGTACAGCTGAATTGGAAAACCCTCTCCAGGGGATATTCTCCTGAGAAACCTTATGTAGGTGCAGAGGGGATCATAATACATATTCAGGCATGTGTAGTGAACACCTCAGACTAGACACACTTGGGGAAAAGGGATACGATGGGAATGAGGAATGAAAGGGAAAGATTAATTGAACTAAAATAAAGTAAGAGAAGAGCCCTGCAAGACCAGGTACATAGCATGCCATGGACGGAAGAGTATAATTAACCAAACATCCTCCATCTGAAGTCCAATTTAATTACTTACTTAATTAATTACCTTGACTCACCCTCTCAGAGCCAGCTCATCCCTTGGCACTGACAAAAGGCAAGTCTGAGCCTTCCAGGGAGGGACCAGTTTCAGCCAGGTATACCTTGGATGTTATCATTATACACCAGGAATGCAAATCATTTCTACAGGTAATAATATTTTAAAAACTCTTTGTCATTCTGATGACTAGAGAATGTACAAGTAAATTTTGGAAGATACAGAAGGATTTAAACATTAGATTTTTGTCCTGGCTGGTGTGGCTCAATGGAGTGAGTGCCCACCTGAGAACCAAGGGGTTGCTGGTTTGATTCCCAGTCAGGGCACATGCCTAGGTTGTGGGCCAGGTCCCCAGTAGGGAGCGCGCGAGAGGCAACCACACATTGATGTTTCTCTCCCTCTGTTTCTTCCTCCCCTCCCCTCTCTAAAAATAAATAAATAAAACCTTTTTAATAAATAAAATAAAAATTAGATTTGTTTTAAAAAGTCAAATGTATAGAAGTACTCATTTAATTAACACTGTCCATAGGTTCTGAAATGACATATAAGGAAACCAATTTTACCATAGGCTAATTCACATAAACAAGAGTTAGTTTATTCTGAAATCTCATCACGTTATAATAAAACCACATTATCTGAAGAATCAGCACTCTCAGTGGATGCCCAAGAACTCCTACAAGGTAGGGCTTGGTAATCGTAGTACATAGAATCATGACCCACCCCACAAATGTTCCCATCCTAATCCCCGGACACTTACATGGCAAAAGGGTCTCTGAAAATGTGAATAAGGTCAAAGACCTTGGGATGTGGGAGACTATCGAAGATTATCCTGGTGGGTCCCACATAATCACACGAGTCCTTAAATGCAGAGAACCTATCTTGTCTGCCACCAGAGAAGTGTGACTACAGAAATGTGATGCTGCTGACTTTGAAGACGGAAGAGGGGACCACAAGCTAAGTACTGCTGGTAGCCTCCAGAAGCTGGGAAGGGCAGGCAATGCATTCTCCCCTAGATCCTTCAAAAAAGAATGCAGCCCTGCCAACGCCTTGATTTTAGCCCAGTGATACTCATCAGACTTCTGATCTAAAGATCCTTTAATAAATAAAATACACTCCTGTTGTCTCAGGTCACTACGTTTGTCAGAGTTTGTCACAGCAGCAATAGAAAACTAATACAGTAAATATACCTGATTTAACCTCACCCAGACAATCAAATGTTAGCTCTTTTTCCTTTACTTTTCCTGCTAGAACCCTACAGAGTCTTCAGAAATACGATTCAGGTGAGGAGGTCAGCGGGAAGCTCACAGAATGTTACGATTGGAAGTCATCACAGAAGGAGCCCCATCCAACGGCCCACCCAAAGCTACACACTTTCCTACAACATACCTGTTGGACACGCAGCCTCTGCTTGAACAGCTGAAGCTTCAGGTCTCCCCCCGTCTGCATCTCGAATTTTCTCTTTATAGCTCACTCCGGTCTGCCATCAGAGAACATTCTTATGAGGAAGTCTGTTGCAATGCTTGACAGCTCTGTTCTTTCTTTCTGTGAACTAATGTTTATTGCTCTAAGGTGTCCATATCTTGGCAGTAGTTCCACTAAGGTGACACAGAAGATATAAGTTGTAAGACCATCAAGCAAATTAATAAGCTGCTGTTCAATTCCAGCCGATTCAGTTCTATATATTGTCAACCAAAGGTTGTTGGCACCCATTCAGTGCCAATAGGAACCCCCAATTTGGGGTGCAGTAAAAAAGTAAGCTCTGTTAAGTACAAAATAGCTCAATGGTAATATAGCATCACAATAAGGCAGCCCTGGGGCTAGGCCCCTCTCTGGCTGGACAGCTCCGCTCTACTTCTTTATATTCGCCTCTGCTCTGGCAAGACATCTTCTGTGTTTCAGCTCCAGCTGGGGGAAACACGCCTCACTTTTTGTAGAAAGGGAAAGTGTGCTCCCAGAGCCAGTGAGGAGCTGATTTATATAGACAGGAAGCCCTACCCGTAGTCCCTGATTGGTCCACCCTCATGCAAATGAGGACTCCAAATCTTTGCGATTAGATTGGTCCAAAAGGCACTCTCCTGATTGGTCAGGATGTAGCCACTCTGATTGGTCAGTGAAAATGTTGATGGCAATTTAGCTGCACAGCTCTGACTGGATGGGGAAAGCCTCAGTTCTTGTGGTTGAAATAGGATTCCAGGAACTCCATTATAAGGCTGGTCTGGCTACTCAGTGCAGAGTGGGGCTTCTTCCTGGTAATTCAATTTGTGCAAGAGGATCCTTGTGTAGAAATGGCTGCTAAACTCTGTTTTTTATATTTGAGCCCAGCTAGCCATTAGGAGCTCATTTTAGTAGGTATCTTCTTTCTTAGTGTTTACAATATGTTCATCACGACCCTTGAAAAACATGGGTTTGGACTGTGCTGATGCACTCACAGATTTTTTTCAGTAAATGCAGTTGGCCCTTGTATGTGGGTTTCACATCCCCAGATTCAACCAAGAGCATACAGACAACACTGTTTTGACATTCCCGGCAGCAGTTTCCCAACTGTGGATTCCCATCCACCAATTAAAGGTGTTCTTTTTTTATCTCTAGGTTGTTATACAAGGATTTTCCCCTGGGCAGGAGTGGGTGCTCCTACCCTCCCACATCGTTAAAGGGTCACACCAGGCATTGTTTGCTACTGTGAATGTACATGTGAGCCCACAGATATATCTCCTGCCCTATTAGAACTTATAGTTAAGGGAAACAGATAGTGGATACAAAATTAAAGTATAATTACAGATTATATACAAGCTAGCAAAGAAAGGTGGCTGTATTTGGGAGACTGAGTTGCTGTAAGGAACAAATGAAACAGCAGAACAGGTGCCCAGGAAAGTTCTGACCCTCCTCCCTTCCCCTGAAATATCTCGGTTTATTTCTATGTTTACATCCCAAGTCCGGGAGTAGAAGGAATCAAGTAAAGAGGCAGAGAGGAGCGTAGTTTGAGATAAAACATTTTGCAGAGGATATGAATCCGGGAGGTAATGGGAGAAAACACTGATTTCTTGTGCCAGAGGAAAGAAGTCGAAACATGGGCTGCGCCCCGCGGGGGATTACTGCTTCGGGAAGTGCTTAAGTGGTGTCGCCGAGTTCTGCCGTCCTCAGGGCCCCTTCCAAACCCAGACTGTTTATTTTCATCTTAAACTTGCTCTGACTTCTCTGGGGAAATTGCAGCTACAGCGGGAGAGCCAAAGTCTGAGGATTCTCAATTCCTGTGGACAGTGATGCCACTAATCCCCCTTCCTGACTGTTTACCGTCGGGCAGGAAAATAGGATATTGTTTCCTTGAGCAAGGAAACCAAATCTCTTGATCTTCTCACTGAGTTGCCGGCAGACTTGCTGTCCCATAACAACAACAGGACGGTTTTGCCCAAACTGCTGGGGAAATGCGTCCTTGGGGAAGAGTAACATTGGCGGGTTTTGTGTTGCTAAGGGGCAATGGGCGAGGGGGGAGGGGTGGGACGAAACATCAACATCCTGAATTTTATTTGTTGGCTTCTTCACAAATTACTTCCCCCTGCTGAGCTGTGGTGTCTAGAGAATGACAGGCTGGATCAGAAGAAGATGACAACCACTATGATCTGAGTCCATAAGGTGACCCTAAAAATAAGACCTTGAAGATAGGGGCCGGTATCTGTCTCATTGCTCAGGGGCAAGGACTGAGTTAGAGAACACAGAGTCACGTGACCTAGAAGGGGCAAAACCACACCTCTTGACTCCAAGTGCAGATTTGATTCTAATGGGACTTCTAAAAATGAACCATCACTAATCAAAATAAAGAGTTGTTGGGTTTTTTCACATTTAGCGTCTACCTGTAAGAAAACCAACACAAGGCGGGGACGAAGGGGGAGAAAAGCACAGTGGGGAAACACTATTATGCTTTCCTTACCACTCACATTCCGATCTTGAAAAGCTCACTCAAACAGAACAACAAAAGTATCGACTTGCTTTATTGAATTGAGAACAAAGGGAAGCGACTCCTGCTCCAAAATGACGGATGCAACTGCGGAAGAAGACAGTTCGAAGGACAAAGACGTGGGTGGGACCTGCTCCTGATACTGACGCCCACGGCCTCTCTCCAGGATGGGACTGGCCCGTCAGGGCGCTCCAGCTCATCGTCTCCTCTTCATCAGCCCTCACTGCTCCACCTGGCCTGCAACCAGACGAAGAGAGAGCGCTCATGAAGGGTCCAGCTGAGGCCCAGCCTACCACGCCCAGACCGGGGTGCGCCGTGAGCTGCAGGTTATCCCAAAACTCCAGTTTCAGAACAGGAAGAAGCCAGGTCTGTGCCCATGTCTCCTTAAATCCATCAATTTCTGGCCATCCCATGTCTCTTTCCAGGTGCTTATAGGTATGGTTTATATTAGAATTTTATCAAAGGTAGACATTAAATTCACTATTGTATCACTGGTACAATCAACCGTTTCCCCTTGCCCACCTCCCCTTCTGAAAGCTGTTTCCTATTCACCCATCTGCAGCAGTCACGCACACGAAAGTCTTATTTGGAAGAAAAAAATATTCCTCCTGAAACATTTGTTTAAACCCAAAGAAAGTACCAGAATATTTTTAGATTGAAGGTCCAACACGGTTCATGAAGCATACTCCACCGACCAATGGGAACTCGACGCTAGTGTTTTGCATGCCAAGTGCTACAGGCCCCAACTCGACAGCCCCCTCTCTCCTAAGGTCATACAGGGTTCTAGAGAACGGTCCATGAATACCACGGAGAGACCCCTGGGCCAGAGTCGGCTCCAAGCTGCTCATTCATAACGAGTCCACAGGGAACCACATTGTCCAGGACTCTCCGTGTGGGTTTGGGCTCCCCCCTCAAGGCCCTCACCTGGGGGGTGGAGACTTACAGGGGGGGGACTGAGAGCCTGATTCTGTTACCATCGGACTGATTAAATCCAGGTGCTCTGTTTATTGCAGAGTGCAGAAAACACACCAAGAGCTTACAATTTGCATCACAGACAGGGAGCGGCACTCCGGGGACACAGATGTCTGAAACTGGAAGGCCCTGCAGGGTGTCTTCTCAAACAGGAGCTGTTCCTTCCCCCGCTGGGGCCCGTGCCTGAACCTCCAGATGGAGAGGGGATTCCTCCCTCCTCACCCTGGGCAGTCCAAGGCGTGGCTGGCTATAAATGACGTATTTTAAATGTCCTTAGCCCTTCTTTCTCCTTACATTTAAAAGCAGATGGTTTCACCTTGATCTCAGCCACACCATCTTAAAAGAGACAGTTTCTATAAACGGGCCATTAAAACCTGTCTGAAAATGTATTCTAAATGCACAGCAAGAACAAAGGTGGTATCTTGGCTTCCAACGAGGAGCTGGGGAAGGTAAGGAGGATTTCGAGGGCAATAACAGCCTCCTTAAATTTAACGACTTTTCAGGGCTTATTGAGACACGGGGACTGGAAGGAGAACTTGTGGGTGGGATTTCTGAGTCCTTGGTGTTAAAACGACCCACTCTCAAGTTCCCACCCGCTCCTTCACACGCACACACATGACATCATGCAGCGTGCGCCTGCCTCCTCACTCTGTCTGTCACATCGGTAGCCCCCTGAGGAGATTAAAAAATATGTACATGCATCCCTGGCTGGTGTGGCTTAGTGGATTGAGTGCCAGCCTGTGAACCAAAGGGTCACCGGTTCAATTCCCAGTCAGGACACATGCCCGGGTTGCAGGCCAGGTCCCCAGCAGGGGGTGCAGGAGAGGCAACCGCAAATTGATATTTTTCTCCCTCTGTTTCTCCCTCCCTTCCCCTTTCTCTAAAAATAAATAAATAAAATTGTTAAAAATAAATATAGCCCTTCTTGTTCATCCCTGACATATCAGGAGCCCTTGCCTCTCCTGCATTTTCATTGGCGATAAGGGTCAGCAAGAAAACATCAAATCCCGCCATCTCCTCTGAAGGTCTAAGTGCCAGTGCCCATGACCACACTTGTAGACGGAGAGCCCTTCCACTGTGTGCACGGGACAGCACCCGGATCAGCAGCCAGAGCCCCAGTGTGAGGCGAGCAGGGCGCAGCCCTTCTGTGTGGGCCGCACTCCCTCAGCCAGCAGAGCGTGACCCCCGGGACTCGCTCCAGCTCCAGAGCTACGCCTGCCATGTGCTCCCCATAGTGTTTTCCATACTATGGAAAACAGTATGGAATTTTCTAAGAAAACTAAAAATGGAACTGCCTTTTGACCTGGCAATTCCACTGCTAGGATTGTATCCTAAGAACCCTGAAACACCATTCCAAAAGAACCTATGCACCCCAATGTTCATAGCAGCACAACTTACAAAAGCCAAGTGTTGGAAGCAACTTAGATGCCCATCAGTAAATGAGTGGATCAAAAAACTGTGGTCCATATACACAATGGAATTCTATGCAGCAGAAAGAAAGAAGGAGCTGGACCCTGTTCGAGGAGGCTGCTGCCTCTGGAGCCTTTGCCTTAAGCTCTTTCCACATTGCACCCAAGAATGCGAACCGTGGGGAAAGGACTGGGAGGAAACTGGCTAACGTGTAACAGGGACGTATCCATTCAGGTCTTTGGGTGTCAACCTTAAAAATCTACTTTAAGAATTCAAGGGAGAGCAATTTGTCACACTGAGTGGAAGACAAAGATTAGAAGATGCAAGGGGCAGATTAGGAGAATTTTCAGAGACAGAGCTGTGAATAGTCCCGTTAGGTTGCTGACATCAGAATGAGTCATCTCCAGCTGATTTTTATTCCTGATATAGTCACCAAAGACCCCAATCCTGGCAGAAGATAAATTCCGTGCTCTCTCTGAATCACATGCACACTGCTGAGACTATGGGCAGGGACCAGGGACTGACGGCTCCAGCAGGAAGGACCACGGGGAGAGGGAGGACGGGGCCCCGGAAGGAGGGAATGCTGTGTGAACAGAGGCAATGCACGCCCACTCTAAGTGGCCACCGCTGGGTTGTCATGGTTTCCCCCTGCTTTTGATGCTTTTCTGTGATATCTAATTGTTTTAGGCATTAAACTCCTACTGCTCTATAGTCATGTGTGTATGTGGGCATACATATATGACTGTATGCACATTTATAATATGCATGCATATATGCATCATACATATATAAAGTACACTAAAGATTATGTATGCATATGTGTGTATGTATATGTGTGTGTGTACATGTGTGTGTGTATATATGCGAGGTATGTCTGGAAAAAGTCCAGCCTTTGTTAATATAACAAGAACTGTTTGAGCAGCCTCTATGTAACCTGGCAGCCAAGGAGAATGGACTAGAATGCGCACGCATGAACAATGACGACTTCACTGTACTAGGTGGTGGGGGCAGTAGATGCCATTGAGTGAGCATGTGTACTGTGTGGCTGTCACATTCAAAATGACTGAGCAAGGAGAACAACAGATCTGCGTCAGATTTTGCATTCAGCTTAAACATTCCTCCACGGAAACTATTGGGATGGTTCAGAAGGCCACGGCTATGAGCAACTGGTGACTGGCAGCTTCATCATGACAATGCGCCTCACTCATGTATCACATCTCATGCTGAGTTTTTTGGAGAAACATCAAATCACCCAGGTGACTCAGCCTCGCGATTGCCCAGATTTGGTGCCCTGTGACTTCTGGCTTTTCCCAAAACTAAAATCACCTTTGAAAGGGAAGACATTTCAGATAGTCACTGAGATTCAGGAAAATACAACAGGGCAGCTTGTGGCAATTGGGAGACCTGTGTGAGGTCCCAAGGTGCCTACTTTGAAGGAGACTGAAGCATCATTGTCCTACGTACAGTATTTCTTATAGCTTGTATCTTTTTCAATAAACATCTCTATTTTTCAGGTTGTGGAGAAAAGGGGACCCTAGTTCACTGTTGGTGGGACTGCAGACTGGTACAACCACTGTGGAAAACAGTATGGAATTTTCTAAGAAAACTAAAAATGGAACTGCCTTTTGACCTGGCATTTCCACTGCTAGGATTATACCCTAAGAACCCTGAAACACCAATCCAAAAGAACATATGCACCCCAATGTTCATAGCAACACAATTTACAATAGCCAAGTGCTGGAAGCCACCTAGATGCCCATCAGTAAATGAATGTATAAAAAAACTATGGTACATATACACAATGGAATTCTATGCAGCAGAAAGAAAGAAGGAGCTCCTACCCTATGCAACAGCATGGATGGAACTGGAAAGCATTATGCTAAGTGAAATAAGCCAGGCGGTAAAAGACAAATACCATTTGATCTCACCTTTAATAGAAATCTAAGCAACAAAACAAGCAAGCAAGCAAAATATAACCAAAGACATTGAAATAGAAAACAGGCTGACAGTGACCAGAGGGGAGCGGGGTGGAATTTCAGGGGAAAAAGAGAAGGGATAACAGGAATAAGTATAAAGGACACATGGACAAAAACTAAGGGGGGTGGAAATGGGAGGGAAATGGGTGGACTGGGATGGGAGTAAAAGACAGAAAACTGTACTTCACAACAATTAAAATAAAAATTTTTAAAATTCTCTATTTTTTGTATTACATGGCTGTACCTTCTAGACAGATGTCATACACACAGATATATATATATATTCTTGAGAAGATCAACATCAGACTCTCTAATCCCTTGTATGAGTATATTTTAATCAGAGGCTGTTTTTAAGCCAAGCTGGGTTGAGTCCAGCACTAAAACACTGAGAGCCCTGGTAGTGGAATGAGCCTTATGATAATAGGTGCTCATTTAACTGCGTTCAATAAAAATGGAACAGGGAAACACTACAGAAAGGGAAGTTAAAAGCCAGCTACTTCACGTGGTAGCCAGCACTCTCTCCACCTGCAGTGATCCAGGGGGTTTGATAACATCCCCCAAACTCTACCGCTTTTCCCTTCTCTTCAGAGGAATAACCAATAGATCCACTTTGAGAAGAATTCCGCACACAGAGCAGCTAGTAAGTGTGCTCCTTATTCTCATCACTGCCTGCGCCTTGGAACAAAACACAGCCTGGTATCCATAGGACAGCTGTATTAAACAAGCTCCTACTGATGCAATAAGAGAAGCCACACCTATTTTTTCGTCTCCCTCTACCTTATTAAAGTTTTATCAAGGAGTCTTTCCCTCTGCCTCTAGAGGACAGCTCAGCAAGTTAATGACTTTGTTCACTTTTCGCTTAGAGATAGTCCGACGTTCATGCTCAGACACAGAGCGCGCTCTCGGTTCAGAAGTGAGGTGTCCTGCTCGAGACACTAACCTACCTTCACCCTTCATTCTCACTGCTTGACTGGGCCTGTGGCAGGGGGCCGGCCAGCATTTGGAGAAGGATTCAGCCACCTCCGTGCACTTATTCCTCTCAGATCCTCCCGCATTCAGTAGCTGCTGTTCTGAATCCTTCCAGGGTGGGAAGGGAATTGAGTGAGCTTTAGGGAGGAGGGGCCAGGGACAGGACCATTTGTCACCTGT
>PVKM010009255.1:0-37347 GCA_004027735.1 Carollia perspicillata | reverse complement strand
ACAGTTATCCCTGTTTCAGTTTCTACAGAAACCCATCCTCAGTCACTTGATTGTCAAATCATAATCACATGGAACTATGTCAAGTTCATGAATTGAATTTGGGTTGATCTCCTCAAACTCCTAAAGAGAGGGGAATATTTTTCCTTGTTTGACCAGCCTTGACGAAAAGGCATCTCACAGGGAAGACAGTGCACAAGACCATGGAAGACGAACCTGACTGCTCTCCCATCACTGAGATGTCTGCCTAGAAATTGGGTCAGCACCCTGATTAACACCATCAGCCTGACACAGTCCTTGTTTGGGACGTGGGCGTCCAGAAAGAAGGATTGTGCCATCAGATGCTCACCGACAAACTCCAGGGACAGACAGGGGGAAGACAGGACTGAAAGCACTTGGTGAGAGTATCCTACTTGCTCTCCCCCCACCTCATTATTCTTTAAAGGATTGTCAATCATTAAATTAAGTGAAACATAGTTTCTATGATTTTTTCCCTTTCCATAAGTGGAATGTCAGTAATGTTAGCAGAGTCATGCCACCAAACTTGAATACTTGAGTGCACCTTTGTCTTTAATTATTTGTCAGGAAAATAAGGAAGAAAAGGCCATTTGTGGCTTGGCACAAACTTTATATACAAGGTAGGAGAGAATGAACTATTTCTGAATTACACGATTAAGAAAGTGAAAGGACCTATGGAAGACATTTCACACTGTTATCATAAAGTAGAATTCTAACCACTGAATAATTCATATAAAAGCTTGATTCAGAGTATGACCGAATTCAGCATTTCCCTCACCGTGGCTGGAGTGTCACCACATGCATACATGCCATATAAATGGTTCTCTACTACCCGAGGATGGGGCCTGATGTCTCCCATTGCTATTGGGTGAAAAATCAAAAGCAAAAATGGCTTCAAATTTTACGTAGGCGGATGAGTTGGGAGGAAGAACTTTTGGCCAGTGGAGAACATTAAACAGTGGGGTGTGCTACTAAGAACGGAGTGGAAGAAGGGTGTAGGCTGCCAGGTTAGAGAGACTCAGGATGGGGACTCTACCTACTTACTGCTCCCCCTCACCCGCAATGCTCTATGTTCTTCTCAGCCTCATCAGATCCTCTGCCAAGGATGATGCTGGTCCTCGGTGAAACTTTCTCAGAATGCCAGCTCTCAAGGCAGAAGGACAGAGGCAATGATGGGTGTGGGTGTTTCCACTGTGTTGGTCTTGCCCTATGCTTTGATAAATCCATTGAGAACAAGAGTCAAGTTCATGCTATAGTATCCACTGTTCTCCCCAAAGAATGGCCATTGAACCACCTGCATCAGCATCATATGACAGGCCTTTGACATGTATAGTCCCGAGCCTTATGTCAAACCTTCAGAATCAGAATCTCTGGGAGTGGGCTTTGGGAATATGCAGTTTAACATAACAGTTCTTCAGGGGCTTCTTATACACTCTGAACTTCTGACTTAGGGATTTGAATTAATTGTCCCCCTCATAGTTGCAATTTTTCAGTGTTCCTTGAAGATGAGGCAACAGGGGAGGAAGGAGGTGGAAAGGACAGCAACTAGACCCATCAGGGTGGCAATCCTGAAGTCATCGAGTGTGAGACCTCGAGAGTAGCTGTGGGGCAGAGGTTACACACTGGTGGCCTGCACGTGCATTTATTTGAACTACATGGCACTGGCCTTTATAGGAGCACATCCTCTTCAGCCTCCCTCAGCCCGTCACAGCCGGCTCTACCCCTAGCCTCTGAAGGCACATGATCCTGAACTCCTGGGGATTTAACATTAAGTGGACTGTTGTCTTGTTGTTTTTAAGTCATTGAAATATAAACGTGTTCACAAAAGCTGGCCCTCCAGAGAATAAACATACCTTTTCTTTGATTTGTCTCTAAGCCAAAGTTACTTTTATTTTCTTGACTTGCTAGAAGGCACCAATGAAAAAGGACCAGGCAAAATGTTCCGGGGCAGTACAGGCCTCAGTAAATAGTTTTTTGCATGTGAGAGCTGTTTTCTCTTGTTTTTCCCATTCCCCGACTTCAGTTTTCCCATTCGCACACTTCAGTTTTTCCACCACAACACGGCAGGGGTGGGTTTCTATGATCTGGGCCCTCATTCACCTGTTTTGCGCAGGACAGGTGCAGCCCAGAGTTTTCTCCAACTCTGTCTCAGATCCTCTGCGAAATCAAGGCACAGCTTTTAGGGCTGCCTGAGAGGCCTTCCTATATTGTTCATTCCTGAAATGTTTTCATGTAAACATTTTAATGTGTGGCAAATCTGTTTGTTTGTTGTGTTTGTCAAGTTAATGTAAACTGTAGTCCATTAGGCCTTGAGATGCGTCTACTAAATATTTTCAGATGGTTTTTATTTCCTCAGCTAAGAGCTGGATTTGAACCAGAGCGTGGGGTGAAAGGGCAGTGTGTAATATACTGAGACATGAAGTTCGACATATGAAATAAAATAATGTAATGTTTTTAATATTTAAGATGAAAAAAAGCAGCAATAAAACATCGTGGAAGGAGGAAAACACGAATACCTGTATATTTTAATTTTAAATGCCTGCAGATGTTGAATTTTAATCAGAGCATGTCAGATTCCGACTCTGACAAAGGCAAAAATGTGAGATCTGTTTTCTTGAATTGCTTCCACATTTCATGCTTCAGATTTTTATTACATTTAGCACTGCATCATCATATATTTATGTAAAGTGCCAGCATCCATTGACTTAGCATGTGCGTGATGGTTAACATAGAAAACAGTGTGCATTTAGGGAAAGACCCCTCCTCTCTCTCCACAGCGTAGATTCTCTCTGTGACCTTGCGGGAAGGAAGGCATTTAACCCCTCTGTGCTTCAGTTTCCCTAATCTCAAAATGGGAACCATCACTCTTTTTCTTTCAAAACTCCATGGGCTTATTTGAAATAGTAATTGATCTACACATTTATTGTACGGCAGAACAGTCTCATACATATGTGTGTGTGTGCACTTAGAAAGACTGAAAGGAAAAAAGAAAACCAGTGAAAACTAGACAGCTATATATTAAAATCAAAAGTAAATGTACTTTTAGATTTTATGCGCATTTGTGAGATAGTTTCTATTTTTCTTTTTTTTTTGCCTCATGTTTTCTAAAGCAATGTGAAAGCCAATGACCTTAAATTTCATACCGTAACACTATTACTGAAAACATTGGATTTATATATACATAATGTAGTTCAGAGAAATATCTGTTAAGTCCCATTATATTTTTTCTCAGAACAGTTTGAATGTTATAGGTAAAAAATAGAAGAAGCCATTGATTTAGTTGAAGATCTTCAATATAAAAAGTCAATTCTCAGCTTGCTTCTTGCTCTTAGGGTCCTTTAGGCTAAATGACTCTATATTCTTGGTCTTCTAAAATCTTTCCTTTTTTGGTATCTTTTCAGTTTGGGATCCTCCTTCTTCTGCCTTTTAAGGGTCTCTGTGTGGAGTTGTAGCCAATAGCTGGGGGACATTTGAGAACAGTGAAGCTGAGTGTTCACCGTTGAGTTACCACCGGTTACGTAGCCTCTTTTCTGAAATTCTTAAATGTCCAGAGAAGTCTGCTGTACACACAAATGTTTGGGGAGAAGGCAGAGGGTGATGCTGTAGACATTCGAGAATGATGCTGTAGACAACATGCACAACGTATTCAGAATGATAAGACAGTCCATTTGCTGGACGGAGTTAGTGGAAACATGACTTGTAGCCAGTGGTGAAGGGGAAATTACAGGAGTCTCTATTCGAC
The DNA here is from genome assembly GCA_004027735.1 of Carollia perspicillata. Lineage (NCBI taxonomy): Eukaryota > Metazoa > Chordata > Mammalia > Chiroptera > Phyllostomidae > Carollia > Carollia perspicillata. The sequence goes on along the minus strand of PVKM010009255.1, from coordinate 33,590 downwards.
CATTCCCTCTACCAAATTACCAAGACAGCATGTACATTTTTATATGCAATGTATTTTAACTTTAGTTTTAAGCAACTGCATTTATTTGACTCTTAAGTTTCTTTTTTATTGTACTGCAATGAAGAGTTTTTTCTCACTAGAAGTTCTTCGCCGTATTTCAGGAGAGAAGTAGTTCATGAGAAATGAATCACATGTCACAAGAGCTCTGCGCCATTCTCCGTGGGAAAAAGGGAGGACCAGACAGGGTTTGGATGCCTGGGTCCTCCTACAGGGACCTGTGAAGCTGCAGGGTAGGAGTGGGGCACGCTGGATCTTTCTGCCTGGACAGCAGGGCCAGACAGTGATGGCATGGAGAGAGTAGTGTGCTGTTGAGAGACGGAGAAGAGTTGCAGCTGTTGTGAGGGGAAGACTTAGAAGAGAAATTTATGTCTAAACAGGTGTTTCAGGAATTTACCTGTGAAGAACTATGTGAAATGTAATCTCCAGCCTCACCATCTAAGAAAACCTGCAGTGAAGATACATACTATTCTTCAAGAACTGGTTATCACGCTTCTGAGGTTATTTTTTCGTTGTTGATTGCAATACATACAATTATACCTGTCTATCAAATAGCATGCACACATCAAGGTTCAGTCTCTGTCTTCATCAAGCCTCCTTGATTCTTCTGATGTAAAATTAATTTCTCCTTTATCTCTGTTCCCACAATCCTTTGCACCTCCATTCTTGCGTTTCATAGGAATATAGAATTTCTGGGTTGAAAGGTACTTTAACAAGTCCAAGCTTTCAACCCCCATCTAATGTTTTCTTCATTCATTTGTCTAATGTTGGCTCTCCAGTCCCTAAAACATAATAGACATGATACAAAAGAAAATATTGGCTGAGATCTAGTGCAGCAAAGCTATACCTTAATGAAGGTGGAGACCATAGTCTCAGCTGGCCCCTCAGCAGCCCAGGTCTGTCCTCTCACACGCCCTTGCTCAGCTCACTCTCCCTTTCTTTATAGGACTAGTCCAAACTGTCATTACTTCTTTCAAAATTTCTATCCCCATCCCCAGGACCATACAGCTCTTTCAGGACAGATAAATAACGCTTGGTGATTTAATTTTTGAATAAACATCCTTTGGCCATTTTGTGAGGATCATTAATATTATTTAGCCACATCATTTGACAGGTGAAAAAAAAAGTGTTTAAAGGAGTTTCGTAACTTGCACGGATGGTCCCATGGCCATTTTGGGGGTAGAACCTGGAATAGGCTCCGAAGAAGTAGAATCTCTTCCTCCTGCCAATCTCCTGTCCATCAGGCCATTCTGATTGAATAAATGTGCCCCTGTGTGAAATACTGACATACAGAACTTCAACTTTATGTAATAGATGAAAGGCCGTTACTAATTTAGAGTTTACACACTCACAAAGAACTGCTTCTGCCTACGCTGCCCCGCCTTTTCTCATGGAATTCATTATACATAAAAACTTCAAATATTTAGGATGTTTTTAGGCTTTAAAATGGAGAACAAAGATACAGGAGTTAATCATAAAGAGAGATCCTGTCACTAACAGAAAAATCTCTTCTACTTTAAGGACCGGCTTTCCCGTTGTAGCTCTGAATTTCACATCACAACCGCTGAAATTGTGCTCGAGTTTCTATTACATGAATTAGTATGTTTAAAAGCAAATATCTGAGGACATCTGCTTCCAGTCAAGATGGAATATCGGGAAGTAGATTTACTGTCATCCCTGAAGCAACCAAAAAATGGACACAAATTGTGAGAACACAGCATCGTGTGCTTGGGGTTCCTTCCTAAATCATTCAGAGCTTTCACCATATTTGATTCATTGTCAGTGATAATTGCATGATTTTTTCTTCTCAACTGATTGTTTCATCCCATAAATATTTCTTCAATCAGATTCACTAAGTTTGCTGTGTGACAACCAGAAATCTCTTGGCAGCCAAGTAAAGCAGAAGTGGAGTTGAATTCGCCATTAATCTCTGGGTCTGTCAAACTTTAAAGAAGATTTCTGGTACTGGCTGCTTGACCTGAAGCTGGTGTGCAAAAATACACAGAAGTGCCACATTTAATAACGTCATTAACCATTTTGTGCACAGTAGAGGTATAGTAGAAAAACCATTTCCCCCCAATAACTTGTTTTCTAGAAATAACTTCATTTTTTAGGACATATAACTTGGGCAAATTTTAATATTTCATTACCTCCAACTATTACAAATGATGAGTAAAGCCCTGACTGGGTGGTCCAGTTGGTTGGAGTTTTGTCCTGTGCACCAAAAAGGTTGTGGGTTCGATCCCTGGTTGGGGCACCTGTGGGGGGCAGGAGGCAACTGATCCATGTTTCTCTCTCACATCAATGTCTCTCTCTCTCTCTTTTCATATCTCTCTAAAATATTAGTAAACATATCCTTGGGTGAGGATTTAAAAAAATGATAAGTAAAGTGTAGTGGTTTGGTATTCTATTTGTTGGAGGAGTTTCTGATCCGAAGCTGCCTTATCAGAGGTAGATGAGGGAGATGACTCAGGATTTCCAGGCTGGTTTGAGGTTTTGGCGTGCTGCCCCTGGTGTGCTCCAGGAGGCTAAGGAAGTGTGCCCGGTCAGTGTCTTTGAAGACACTCTCTGCCATCCATGCAGAGTCGCCATCACGCCCAAAGACACCCAGTTGTCTCTCTGGATATGTGGGGAGAGAGCTTAAGTAAAGGCAGTTTTATGGTGTTTGTAGTACATTTTGTAAAATACTTTGGTTTAATTTGTGACTTATTTTGTAAGAAATTGTTTACAAGATGCTGCATTTGTATTTAAGTCATTGTTCACTCCAGATGAATGAGCAAAGTGACTCTTCCCAGGCCTTAGTGACATGAACACTCTTGCTAGGGGGTGACAAGTTGCTAATAGGCAGATGACATGGGCATTATTTATTGCTTCTCATTATGCACATTCTGTATATTAATGACATGTTGGATATCTATTAAGGTAATGGAATCGATAAGTGTGTATAGGATCTTCTTGCAATAAAACTGACTGTGACTTGAAAAACATTCGGAAAGAAAATGATTCGTGTACTATCTCAAAAATAGTTTTACTTTAAGAAGTAGCATAGATTTACAATTTGTAGGGTTGTTATTTTAGAGTTTATCTTACTCATGACTTTTATTTTTTTTTTCAGTTTTGAAATAGAGTCACAAGAGAGGTCTTGTGTACCTTTTACCCGGTGTTCCTCAATGGTCAAACCTAAGTGTAGCACAATATCAAAACCAGGAATTTGGCATTGATACCTGCGAGTATAGTTCTCAGCATTTTACCCCAGGTGCGAATTTGTGTAAGAATCACTGCAGTCAGGATACAGAGCCATTTCGCTGTGATACTGATTTCCTCTCACATCTGCATTCCTCCTCGCCTCCACCATCCCTAACCCTGACCACCACTAATTGTTTTTCCATCTCTATAATTGTATCTTTTGAGTGTTATATAAATAGGGTCACATAATGTGTAACCATTTGAGGTTGTCTTCTTTTCACATAGTGTAATGACCTTGAGATCCATCTAAGTTCTTACATACATCCATATCCTGTTCCTTTTTGTTGCTGAATAGTATTCCACGGTATGGTGTTAACACTGCTTGTTTAACCAGCCATCTGTCGAAGGGTATCTTGATTACTGCAAATAAATATACTGTGAACAGTCATGCAGATTGTTGTGCAGACATAATTTTTTATTTCTCTGGAATAAACGCTCCGGAGTGAAATTTCTGGCTTACATGGTAAGTATATGTTTAGTTTTTAAAGAAACTTCCAAACTGTTTCCCACCAACATTGCATGAAAGGCCCACTTTCTCACGATCCTGACCCCTTACATGTTCTCAGTGTGAATGAGGGGTCCTTGGGCAAATGACCTAGAATTGTGGGACTGGTGCTTGACCACTTTATTTCTAGAGTCAGAAATTATGGAGGCCCGTCTCCTCCTCATTTTGAATAGAGACATGCTCTATTGATGTCTCAGTTAAAACTGATGCATCAGGTAAAGTATATGATTGTCTAACCATTATGCTGTACACCTGAAACTGATACAAAATAATATGAAATGTAAACTGTACTTGAAAAATAAACTTTAACAAATTGTAAAAACTGATACACCGAGACTATCATTTTAGCAACCTGTTACCCAAAATGTATTTTTCATGGACAAAAAGAACACTTACTTTAATTAAATGGGCTCATCCAACACATATCTCTAGATGATCTGCTTTTTATAGTTATAATATCGGTATTACCCAAACCAGTATTATACAAATGAACGCATACTTCTTTCAGTACATACTCTCACACTCCTAACCCCAATCAATTCAAAAGCATTCACAAAAAATTTTTAGCGAGGACCCTTCTGAGGCTCGGCGAAGCCAGGTCGGAGAACTGGACGTAGGTCTGTGTCTGAGGCACGTTCACACCGAAGAGGCCTGGACAGGCAGAACCTCGTTTCCATCACTGACGGGGTGCGGTGCTGGTACTGTCGGTGGTTGCTCTTTTTCTTAGCGCCCAGAAGAGCCGACGGCTGTGCTCTGATTCCCCCAGCTGTTGGCTTAGTGCGGTGCTGAAATATTCAGGGGCGGGACAGGGAGAGGTCTGGGGCAGGAAAGAAGGCGATGGGAACCGACAAGCAGCAGTTACATAGCTTTGCGGCTGAAGGTTACTTGATATTTTTACTTCAGAATAAACCACACCTGTTATGAAAACTGAGCCTTAATGAAAAAAATCTTGACTTGATAAACCACCCAATGGAATTTTTTATTAGTTTCTTGCTGTATTGTTCTCTCACCACCATCATCTACTGTGTGGACACTGGGTTTTAAAGAGTGAATATCAGGTTTCATATCCCAAAACCAAGTTACAGAGGTGTGCTTTGGAAATTTCAAAATAAAGACTTAAAACTGATGCCAAATCAACCAGGGACATGAAACGTATTTGGTTACATTTAGTTACATTAGATCATCTTGCACACACCCCAAGTATCACTCACAGTCTGTTTCCTCATTCTGTCCTATTTCCTAGCAACCATTTGCTCCAAAACCATGTGTAAAAGCCACCCTCTAGGATAAAAAGCCCAACTTAAAAAATCATTTTATTTGCTCATTTTACAGTATCAATTATGTATGCCACGCAGGAATGACTTGTGGAGATTTCCTTCTCTTGCCTCATTAAGTCTAGAAATAAAAGTTTGTACATTCTTACCTTTCTTGTTAACTTTCCATCTTCCCAATTCCCCTCCTGAGACTTTTGTCTCACATCCTGTGTTCCTTTCTCAGACCAGATTTGCCCCACCTTCAGGGGCTCTCAGAAGGCCTTTCTATCAAGCTGGCCTAGCTTATGTAACAGATGTGTGTGAGCTGGTGAATTATGCAGTTATGAATCAACACAGTGTTTTCACCAATAGCTCATTTGACCTACCGCCAATCATCCTCCTTGTGTGCTGGCTCCGTGGGAGAGACTGAGACAAGAAGGGACCATAGACAATCCGCAAAGCAAAGGGACCAGAACCACACAGGACCCAGATCCAACTCTGCATTGCAACCAAATGGGCAGTAGGTCTTCCTCACCATCTGAAAAGAGGCTCATCCAAGTTACCCTTCTCCTGCTAATGGCTTTCTTTTCATGTTGTCCTTTGCTTAACATTTCCTTCTGTAGATGAGCCAGATGTATGTTCCTGTCTGATATGCCCAGGAGCTCTGTTCTGTGTTTACTTCAAATTCCTCAGCATTTTTCTCTAATGTATCAAAAAATGATTTCACTTGATCTTCACTTAAGGTAGTTTAGGAGCCTAGAGTATGGAAAATGCTGAGTACCAGCCTACGTGCTTTTAACGCAGGCTGGTGTTGTTGCTGCACCGCATCATTTTGCAGATCATGGCTTTGCTTCTTTTTTAAAAACGAAGCTGTGGTTGGTGACCAGTTACCTTTCTTTATACAAGATGTAATGCTTTCTAAAAGTGAATTCCTTGTAGTGTAGCTCCTCACGGTACTCACAGGCATTATATTGAATATTGGTTCTGTGGTCACATAAATTTGGAAAATAAGTTTTAAAATAGATTAAATAGGTTTTTAAAAAATGTCTTAAATAGTAATCATGTTCATTGAATTGTGGTGGTTGGCATATGTGTGGGGATTCTGGGGAAAATATGTAGGGATTCTCAATGTCTTAACTTTTTTCCCCAAAGAGCCTTCCAGGGCATCAGCGTGTCATGGAACATACTTTGGAAAACACTATCTTGCACTCTGCTCCTGGGTACCAAACATACAGGAATAAATATGCTTGCGTGAGAATTACTACACCTTAATAATATTAGACTCAAGCATTTGTGCATGTCCTTGGTGTTAAGTTTTTTATATTGTATATACTTTCTCTAAGAATTCACATTTTGAGATCTTTATCACTGTTTCCCTCTAGATGGTCAGGTGAGCACTGGAAGTGTCCCCTTTAAAACACAAAGCAGGTAAACAGTTTCACTTCCTAGAGACAGGCTCTAGGCTCCTCTAAAAGGAATGGTGATGCTCCCAACCTCTCAGGAGCTGTTAAAGCAGGAGTGGGCATCAGCATCCCCGGTCATTTAGCCCCCATGCCAGGAAATTCTGATTTACCAGGTCTTGGGTGGGGCCTGGACATAGGTATTTTATAAAACACCTATAGGTGTTTTTAATGTGAGCTCCCATCTGTCTAGTCATTTGACAAATTCTCAAGTTAAATTAATTGTGTAGTCAACCTTAACAAAGGTGTTGTTTATACTTTTTTGATGTAGCAAATAAATTTCCAGCAAAATGCAATACCAGGACCTTTAAAAATGGTCGTATTTCTTTAGACACCTCTTTGGGGGTAATTTTCCATGTCTTCAGAATGCTTTTACCCTCGCAGTGTTTCTCTGCCCTTTCCCAGACCAGTCTGCCTCTGTTCCTTTCTTTGACTCACCGTGTGTCTTGTGTGTTTACATGTGCACATGTGCCTGCCTTTGTCTCTGTACGACTTTGCCTCCTGCAGCCACATGCATGTGGTGTCTCCATCAGCTCAGCTGGGCTCCTCTAAGCTTCCTGCAGTTTACACAGGTGTCTGGCTCTTGGGGCCAGTGTGGTCTATTTCCTCCCTTCCTTGCAGGCCTCTCCGGCATGCATCACCTCCTCCAGCCCATGCATTCTGTCTCTCTTTCCTCTATCCCACAAAAACAGGAATGCCAAAGGCTGGGCCAGACAGATGGCTTGGAATCCTGATAACGGGTGTGCCCATGGGGAGCAACCTCCCCAGAAGAGTCCCTGGCACTTCCCAGTAGGGATAGGCAGAAGGGTTTGCATAAAAAGGCTTCTTGTCATCCAACCTTATTTCCCTTCTCCCTCTCTTCCCTTGCCTCCTTTTATGCCTTCCTTATTTCCAAACAAATTCCTCCTTCTTCATTTGTTGCATTTGGGCTTTTTTCTCCCCCTTTTTCTTCCTCACATTCTCTTCTCCCCATTCCTTCTGTTAAATCTGTCCCTCTCTGCTTTTGAATTCAAGTGTTTTTCTTCTATGACAGAAGTTCAAATAAGTCAACTGGAAATGTATCCCTGGGACAAACCTGAGGATGTGAAGTTTACACTGAAGTGATTTCTCTGTTATTCTCCAAAGAGAGTCTGGCTGCAGCCAAATTTGTGAGATATTTCCCATCTCAAATGCATCATTTGTATACAAATAATATAAATCTCAGCACAGCTTGTCTCAAGAATTTACTCCAGACAAGGCACAAATATGAATGTGTGCTCCGGAGCACTGGATTTCACACTAGGAAATTGGACATCCAGAGAAGAGACAAAGAAAAAACCTTCTAAAATATTTCTAGACAAAGATGTTGTTGGAACTCCAAAAGGCATTTATCTGGGAGACTGCTGTGTGCATGAGATGCTCCAATTCGTGGGGGTATTAATTCTGCACTATTGAGCTGTGTTTGCTTTGCATAGATATCCTGTCATGTAAATTTAATAAAACTGCCCTCCATTAGGTCTATATGTCCAAATTCTGATGGTTTCTCAAAGCTCAATCTCAATAGCCCTTTTTCCTGAAAGCCTTTCTGACCTGCACACCCACACTCAACTCTCATTGCGCCTTACACTTGCCTGTCTTGCAGCCATCATCACTGGTACCTCTATTCCATCCTAATAAATGTGGGCAACTTACTTCTTCAACCAGATCATGTATGAGACTTTTGAGGGACAAAATCTCCATCAGACTCATCTTTTCTTTCCCCAAAGCACCAGATGTGGGATGTCATATGGAACAGACACCCTACGCTCTCCTGTTGAATAATCTTGGATGGTTGAATGGACAGGGCAAGAGTGGCTTTGGGATCTTTCTGAAGTTCTTGGTTTAGAAACCATGAAGAATCCCAGATACGAGACAAGGGATATATAAAGAGAGCAGGTAAAATATCATTGCATCAATGTCAACAGTCTCACAGAGGCCTGAAATTATTTAAGGAAGATCTCTCAGTGGAAATGCTAAATACCTAAGAGACATAAGGAAAATGTTCTACAACTCAGCCCATCTAAGGAGTGTTAAAATGCAAACCCCATGCCCTCGGGAAAATTTTCTCTCTTCCTTCTCTTCTACAGATTACTTTTCCTCCCGGCATTTTGTCCCATATGACTTCAGTGCTTATTGACCTGTGCTAAGTAACTGCATTTTAGATCATTTTCCAGGTAAAGTCTTCACCTTTGGGGAGTGTTTAGTTGTCAAATTTGCAGTTTTGTGGCATTCCAATGCTTAGTGAAATAATACCTTTCAAGGTTGCAAAGTGTTGCTACTAGACAATTCTAAAATTTAAAGTTCCACTTTCCTCACTTGACTTTTATTTGCTCAGGATTCCACATGAAGCCTTCTTTCGTGTGCGTGCTCATATCTAGAGGGCAATCTCAAAGACGACTTCTTCATCATCAGGATACTGGCCGGCATTCTGTTAGGACAACAGGCCCTCAAAGACTTCTCTGCCTCATGGGATTCTTTTGGGTGCAGCACGCACCTTACACATGTTCTTAGCAATCACAGATAGTTTTCTTTGAACCCTTCCCTCCTTCGCTGACTGCAACAGTATTGAGGGTGGCTCCCAGATGTTTGCTTGTGCTCCGAGAGTTTCACTTGCACAACTTTGCAGTTCCAAGGAATCATTCTGAGACTAAAATTTCCAGCTACTATTTCCACTGCACGAATTTCTGGAAAGAATCTTTCATGCTGAACTTTTGAAAGCTTTTTAATGAATACTTATCAGAGAGTGGTTTTACCTGGGTAGAAAGTTCTTGAAGAGCAATGTATGAGGACAAACCATGGGAAGCTGGAAAGGTTAGAGTAGGTCATACTCTTGGAAGCCCCACTACTTGGGCAGGGGTCAGAGTTTAACTGGTTTATAGCTGGAAACAGTGATTCTTAGCACTTTCCCCAGATCTACTGAATCAGAATATCTGGGGGTGAGGCCCAGCAATTGTGTTTTAAGAAGGGCTCCTGGGGACTCTGATGCACACTCAGACTGGAGAACTGCTGCTGTAGAAGATAGGTGAGCCTACCAGCAGAAATTTTTGAAGGTTCTGTGTACAGGGCTGTGCAGGGACCATATTACACTTGATCTCAGCCAAAAGGTCAAGAAGTGATGCAGGCGCCATTTTAATGACCTTTGAAGGCCTGCTCCATAGTTCCAGGCCACCTACTTCTGGTCTTTCCCTGAGATTTACCACTTTGTGGGAGTTGGAAAAGTTAGGAGTTTAGATTCCAAGTGCTTAACAAGTGGAAAACACCTATGTGTAGTCGTGACAGAATGAGAGTAAAACACCATATGAAGACAGTGGTTTAGATGACCTTGAAGACCTCCTGGAAGGCAGTGGGAATCCCCAGGATTTCTTGGACTACACTTTGAGAATTTATATTTTATACACCGTGCTGTTTACATCAAGATTTAGTTATCAATTGTTTAGGGGGAGTTATTTAGATAATTACTCCCAATGTCATTTTTAATGGTTTTATATACAGTAGTCTTCTTTTGTTAACTGCTCTGTGTGTGTGTATACTCTCCATAGTGTCTGATGTTAGAGCTAAACACTGTGTGCTTCATAGGCACGGAAATGCAGACGTAGTTACTTCATAATTATGGTCAAATTGATATTTGTTGAGTATATCTCTTTGTAAAAGGAAATAAAAGGAACATTATGTCATTTTCTGATCTTACTACAGCCAGAATTGATCCAGAGGGCTTATTAATAAGAAGTTTTTTAATAGAAATTTATTTCATTCTGATTTTTAAAATATTTATTCACTGATCGATCTATCTATCTATCTACCTACCTACCTACCTACCTACCTACCTACACACACACACACACACACATATACAGGCAAGTGTAAGGTGCAAATATATATATATATATATTTTTTTTTTTAGCTTATCAGTCAGTGCTTCTGTTCTTAGCACCAGAAAACCTCTTTGAATCCCAAGTCCACACCCAGCTGGCTGTGTGAACTTGGACAGAATTTTGCACTCTATGATTGGTTTCCTTATCTATAAAATATGACAAATAAAATATTTACCTCTAATTCTTGTGATGTTGGAATGAGATAATCCTTTTAAGGTGCTTAGCACAGTCTGGTAGTCAGTCATGGTAGATGGTCAGTCAATATCTGTTGGACAAATAATTATTGAAAGAACTCCAAGTAAATATTGTTCATTTATTAATTACTCTTTTTAATATGATTAATGTTGACTGCATTGCAAAAATCACTTTCGGAAGACTGATGCTGTGTCTTTTTATATCACCATCTACTATTACATACTTCACTTACTTTTTATATATTTCTCTAAGTGTTGCACATATGGGCCTTGGAATGTGCATATGATGTGTTTTTCAGGTAGAAACATCAATTATCAGAGCAGTGTTTGCACTACCCTCTGCTCCCTGCACTTACATTCTATTCTAAGTCTCCAAATTAAGTAAACATATTGTGATATTATTACAGCTTCCTCTGAGTTATTGCTTTCTTATATTAGTAATAATCTTCTGGGGATTGTGACCCAGGCTTTTCACAAAGCACCCATTTTGGAGATGTTTTAGGTACTAAGTTCGCCTTAAAATTTTTCCAGTCTGTGTCTTCACTTTAAAAATGAAAATTGGTTAACAGACTGTCATGAGACCTTTACCTCTTTTACAACTGTTCTCACTCTCTCCACACCTGACATGAGGCACATGTGCCTGAGAATGACCCTTGGTTTCTTCTATGACTCATTGTTAATCATTAGAAGGCCTAGCTCCATCAGTTCATAAATTTGAAGTAAACTCAATTTCCCACACAGTCTGTCAAATGATCATCAGCAAGCTGTTCATGTTGATTCATAAGCTCTTAAACTCCATTATTTGGAGGAGATTTGGGTATATTGATAAACAAATTTGCACGTTCTAGGTCTGTTCAAACAAGGTCTTCTCTATCCTCTAGAATATATAAGTTGACCTTCCGCAAGCATCTGGTTCACAACTACATATCTAAAATCTGAGTCCAGTAAGTAAGTGCAGTTTATTTACATCTCATGGTGTAATAAGAGAATGAATTTGGAAGGTTCTTGCTCAGTATGAAGTCAGTATTGCCTCCTTAGAATCTATGGTAAACCCAGATCACTTAGCCAGGGATTGCTATGAAATATACAAAGCCACCAAATCTGGGCATGATGTTAAACTGCAGGGAACGGAATAATTTTAAAAACACCTAGCATCCTTGCTCTGTGAGGCAGAAATTATTTACCCAGGCATTTCTTGACTCTTCCTGCATATGTATTTTTCCAGAAGAATGTTAGGATTATATTGTAAATTTTTTTTGAATTTGTGATTTTATGGTAACTACGCATCTTGACAGCTGTCCAGTCTTCCCTCACGGAGCTCAGGAAAGTTTTCATGTAGGTTGTGTTTACCCTGGTGATTGGGACATTTACATAATGTGTTCTGTGGGTTTCTCTGGTAATATTGTAAATTTATTTATTTTATCCCTGATATTAACTTATACATATCAGATTGACCACATTAAGGTGTGATTGAAGTTAATCTGAAAAGCTCAATTTTCTTTCCCCATTAAAAAATTTTTAAACCAATGGCATACATGCCTATGGAAATAAAGTATAGAAGTTCAAGTGATAAAAAGTTCTACAACCCACATGCTGGCTTCTAGAGATATTCACTTTTATTCTTTTAGAATTAGTTTTGTTGAGATATAATATGCGCATAATAAAATTTGTTATTTTGATCCGTTTTCATAAATGCCTGTAGATACAACTGCCAGTGCAATCAGGATAGAGAACATTCCCTTCACCCCAGAAAGTGCCCCTGTGCCGTGTCGCAATCTATCCCTCCTCCATCGCCCATCCCTGGCAACAACCATCTGTTTTCTGTAACTTGTATTTTTTCTGTTCTAAAATTTTATCTGAAAGGAATTATACAGTATTTACTCTTTTGTTCCTGGCTTCTTTTGTTCTGCTTAATGATTTTGAGAATCACCCAGACTTCTGTGTGTATTAATACTTCACTTATTTTTATTGCTGACTAATGTTTCAGTATACAGATAAGCCACAACTTGCTTATCCACTCACCAGTTGATGACAGTTGCATTGTTACCAGTTTTCAAATTTTCTGCTGTGAGCATTCTTGTACAGATCTTCATGTGGGTATATGTGTTAATTTCTTTTGGACAGACAACCAGGCATTGAATTTCTGGGTCATGTGGTAAGTAAATGCTTACCTTGAAAATGAAGTACCAAAATTTTTCTGAAGTATCTATATATTTGACAATCAAAGCAGAAATATATGAGAACGTTAGCTGTTCCACATCTGTGCTAACAGTTGGTATGACAGATCTATTAATTTTGTGTATTCTAGTGTGTGTAGTAGTGTCTGATGGTCTTAATTTGCATTTTCTTAATGATGAATGATGGTGAACCTCTTTTCATGTGCCTGACTATCATTCATATATCCTCTCTGGTTAAGTGTCTAGTCAAAATCTGTACCAGGCATATTTTGCATTGGGTTGTCTTTGTATTATTGAATCATAGGAGCTATTTGTGTATTCTGGATATGTGTGCTATCAAACATATATTTTGCACATATATCTATGGTTTTTCTTTTCATTTTCTTCCAAGGAACACACATTTTTAATTTTAATAGCTATTTATCATATTTTTTTCTTTTATGGATTGTGCTTTGTGTGTGCATGTTGTATCAAAGATCTGTGCCTGATGAAACAGCAAGCACAAAGGCCCCAATGGAGACAGGTCTCTAGAGCACTTGAGGAAGAGCAAGGTCAGTGCACCAAGAGTAGACTGAGTTGGGGAAGAGCAGTAGGAAAGAGAACAAGAAAAAAGAAATCTTTGCCCGATCTAAGATCACAAGGATTTTCTCCTGAAAGTTGTATAGTTTTAGCTCTTACATTCAGGTTTGTGTTCATTTAAGTTAATTCTGTGTGAAGATCAAAGTTGTTTTATGTACAATTGTCTAAGTATTTCAGCACTACTTATGAAAGTATCCTTTACCCATTAAATAGCCGAAAGTTTTTGTTGAAAATCAGTTGACTTTACACATGAGCATTTATGTATCTGGGCTCTTTTCTCTTTCATATATGTATATGAAAGATATATACATGTATATATATATTTTGTATATGTATAAGATATATACATGTATATATATATTTTGTATATGTATATGTATATACATATACATGTATATGTATACATGTATATGTATATATGTATATATATACATGTATATATATATTTCATGTATATGAAATATATATACATGAAATATATATATTATCTTTATGCCAATACTACAATGCCTAATTACTGTAGATCTAATCTTCAGATGGTCTGGTTCTGTTTGAGTCTTTCTTTTTCTTTTTAAAAGATTTTACTTATTTTTAGAGAGAGGGGAAAGGAAGAAAAAAAGAGAGGAAGAGAAACGTCAATGTGCAGTTGCCTTTTATGTGCCCCCTACTGGGGACCTGGCTTGAACCAGGCATGTGCCCCAACTGGGAATTGAACTAGTGACCCTTTGGTTCACTGGCCAGCACTCAATCCACCGAGCCACACCAGCCAGGGCATGAGTCTTTTTTCTATCTCCTGTTTTTCTTCACATCGTGGTCAAGCTTTCCTCTGCCTTCTTGATAAATGCAGTATATTTAATCTCTACAGCCAACCCACCCCACAGCCAACCTACCCTGCAGCCAGCTACAAAATTTCTGTCATTTCAGTGTCTTTTCTATTGATAGATGTTTCTCTTAGTTATGAGTCATAGTCTACTCATTCTTTGCATACATGGTAGTTTCTGATTGGGTACCTAACATAATGAACTTTTCATTATTGGTGGCTGCATTTTTGTGATACTTCTTTAAATAATGTTCAATTTTGCTTATGCAGAGCTAAGTTACTTGGACTCAGCAGGGTCTTTATGAGCCTTTTAAGGATTTGTTAGGTTGCCTCCAGAGAAGTCATTAGCATATAGCTATCTGAGCCCCATTAAGCTTTCTGAGGGTTTTGCAGGATGCCCTTGTATTACAAGGTTTTTCCTCTCTTGCAGGTAGAACTGGAGTTTTTTTTTTTTTTTCTGTATAAACCTTAGAAACTATCTACCTATTTTCTTCCAGTTCTTTCCTCTATTTTACACCTGGCAAATAAGTTGTTAGCATGTTCTTTTAACTATTTCCCTAAATTTAAATACTTATTATATCACTGTCCCTTGATATATCAAAATACATTATTATCTACTGGATAAAAAACAGTCTAGATAAGCCACAATTCCCTAGTATTTTTCCCGCTCTGCAGAGACAACTATTTTAATTACTTTAATGTCTTCAGTGGTTATCTGTATTCCTCTAAATAATATACTTAATCTTTGTTTCTTATCAACACGAGACATGATCTGTCGACTCCCTGCTATGAGAGCTATGATTTTGGTTCTTTTATACGCACTCCAACTTCCCCTTTCTCACCTGAGAATAGACAAATACCATAATTTTTAATTCTTTTACTTCAATCTGTGTTTCTTGTTCCATATATTATTGACAATGCCGCTTGACTCTCATGTTTTTAGGAAGAGGATGTTATCACCCTTATCATTCCCACTATATCCCTTCACATTCCACCTCCAGACTTTTCTGCACTTGGAAATTGCTGAAGCTGATAACACTCTTCTCTGTAAGCACAATTGCCATCTCTGCTTCTTTAACAGCACCCCCCCCCATTCAGATTAAGTTATGTGTATGTGTTTTGTTCACCACAGAGCCAGTGTTATCAGATGATTATATATATATTTTTTTTCTTGGTGATTTTCCAGTGCCATAGTCTCATGCTTCTCAAAGGAGAATATTCCTAGCATCAAATACCTTTTGTCTTTGGTAGGCAATCTTTTTTATTTCTCTCTGGAAGTATCTGGATATTGTTTTTAACCTTGGTCTTCTAAAAATGCACAATGACGTAGCTAAGTGTAGATTGGTGCTGTCTTATCTCACTCAGAACTTGGTGAGTCATACTTTTATGATATGTTGCCTTTTAGCTCTGAGAAATATAGCAATATTATTTCTTTTAGAAGTTCCTCTTTTCTGAGTTTTTCGTTCTTTTCTGGATTAATTTTCTGTGCATTTTGGATTGGACATCTATGTATCTTATTTCTCTTCTCCTGTATTTTCTGCATTTTCATCTTTTAGATCTGTTCTTCGCACATTTATTCAATTTTATCCTTTAACTTTAAATGATTTCACTTTAGTATTCATCTTGCCAATTTTTTAAAGGTCCTTATTTTTATTTTTTTTCCTGATTGTTATTTTTTACATACTTTTTATTTCAAGGATAAAATATTTGTTTGAGTCTCTCTAAGGATGCTAATTAACATTAGATTCCCCCAATTCATCTAGATTTTTTCATTTCTCTAGAGTTCATATCTATTTTTCTTTGATGTTGCAGATTTTCCCCAAGTTGCTGGTGATCCTTGGTAGTCTGTGTATACCTATGAATGAGGTTAGAAGAATGACTCGGAGCTCTGTAGCTCTGGATGGAGTTTATCAACCAGCCTACTGGTCATCATACTGGAGAATCTAAAAAGGACTGAGGACTTCATTGCAATTTTTGATAGTTTCTTTTGTTGTTTTATTGGTTTGCATTGTACCTTTATTCTTAAACTTGTACTTTTTGGTTCTTGTATTGGAATACCCTACTCTTCTTTCCATTTCCCATACTTTATCAGTTATTGCTTTAATTTTACATTGTCAAATTTTGATCTGTAACTACATTTACTTTGAGTGAGTTTCTTATAATCTTATTTTGTACTTTGAACCTAAGACTTATGTTGTTTATATACAATATTATGATCACATAAATATTGCTCACCATGGAGCCAAGTGGTGTGCCAGTATTTTATTTCCCTCTCTATGATCCGAAGTTATGTCCATATCTCAACATATAGCAAATGACAAAGTTTGAAGTTTGACCTTTTCTTGCATTCCACTGAATATTCACAATTAGTTCACTTTGATTTTGCTTTACAATTGGATCACAGCTTTCTTATTCAGTCATATTTTTTCTTGAATTTCCACTTGCCATCCTTTTTTTGGTGGGGGCAAAGAAATATGCTTTATTCACTATGCACTAATATTATCCAGGTCCTTAGTTATTCTGTCTTTAGCTTGGAATCCACTCCTTTTTTTTTTTCTTTTCATGATAAATTTTTTGGAGCTGTGAATGACTTTACTTTGTATTTTTAGAATGAATCCACCATAAAATTTATTTTATTTCCAAAATATCTGGTAAGGAAAATCTAAAAACATGTTTTCTAACTTGCAAGACAATCTAGTTTAAATACTAGTTAGAGTAAAAAATAACATGAGGACATAGTTGGTGGATTAATTATCACAAGACTGGGGAGCAAATTCAATTTTAAGGACACAACATTCCAACAAGTGCAGTTTCCAGTGACAAAGATACACAGTCCTGAGGTCACAGGTTGCAGTCTATGCGAGATGATTGTTTGAAAATTTTTGGAAACTTTTTCCCTCTTGGTAAACAGACTAGATAAAAACTAAATTCTTTGATGACAAGATACAAATAAGTATAAATTAAATTATACAGAAACTTCACCCGCTTGGCTATGGGTCTTTGTTCCTCTATGCACATTTTTCAACCTTCTCCTTCGTCTTTAAAACAAAGGGTTGTGTCAACAATCTTTTTGGCTTTCATGGTTCTAGTTTAAATACCATTTTGCCTCATGACATACGGTTTCACCAGTAATTTTAAACAAGGCTAAATCAAAATATTTGGGGCTTATAATTTCCTGTTTATTTGGAGCCAACTGTTCTAATTTAGAATAATTGCGTTCAAGGCCTGTTGTCCAACAGTCATTCTGGATTTCTCTTCATTGGTCTCCTTGGATTTCAAGCTGTCTTCTTTCTTACTGTTAACTCTCAGCTTACTGGACAAGGTTCTCATTGTAACTCCTCTGGGCCTTACTTGTTTTCTCCTATATCTGAAAATATCTTCATTTTGCCCTCCTCACTGGTGACTTACAGTTTGACCTGGTATAGGACTTTAGGTTAAGAAGAAGAGTTTTGGCATTTTGATTTGCTTACATGTTGTTAATAATTTACGTTTTATTTCCCTGTAGATAGAGAATACAATATGTAATTTCTCCTTTTAAAAATTAGAGTTTTCTTCATCACCTGCTGTACAGTCATTTTTTTGTATATGTTGTCTGGACACTTTAAAAGGAAGTATATTTTCTGTTAATAGAGTTTGATAAGTATTTATTATAAAAACATTTAAAATTATATAATTCAGATTGTTTTCGCTCTTGTTTATTTTTGTCTACTTGCTCCATCAAGAAGTCTGACAGACATGTATTATCTTGTGTTCTTCTTATGCATTTTTTAGCATATTAATATTAACAATATTCTTATTGAGAATATTGTTACTCTATATTAACACAAAATGACTCACTTTGCCTCCTTAAAAGTGTTTTGACTTGCATTTGACTTCATCTGATGTAAATATTGAGATGTGTTATGTTTCAGTTTGCAGTAGCTGTGTGTATCTTTGTTCTATGATTACTTAAAAAATTTCTCAAACTGTCATGTTTATTTCTTCACAGATTTTATAAACTCAAATGTCAGAATATTGTCCTATTGTGAGTGTTATATTTTTAAATGATAGTTTAATCATTATTGTTATAACCATATTTGTTCTTAATCTTATTCTTTTGTTTTATACTTCCGTGGCTGTTCCCTTGATTTTTAATTTTTATCAGTATTTTGCCATATCAACTTTATTTAGTTTTAGAATTTAAAGTTTTGTTATTTTACTTCATCTAGAATTTAACTTTAACACCTGAGAGTCAAATAATAAACAATTATATTATGTATTACATAAATATTATATTTATAGAAATATATTACTACATAAATATATCATATAAATATATATTGTGTTGAGAAAATATCTACTTTTATTTGCTATAAACTTCTATATTCCATTTCTTAGTTTTATTAAATTTATGATGAACTATTTGATTAGGTTAGTTATTGTTAAGATAGTGCTTTTAGTAAAACAGATATCATTTAATTTACCTTTATGTATGTTTTCTATGTCACCAGAAGTCATTTAATGTATATTTTTATATTTTCTGATTTTTTACTTTGATTTATTTTTGGTATAAATTTAAAGACAAATATACCATATAAATAGTATAACTATAAATATGTATATGTCTGAGATATGAATCTCTTTATGTAGTTAAATGTAAAATCTTGGGTCAGAACCCTTTTTCGAATGTGATCACTCCATGGTCTTCTAGCATTTAATGTCAAGCAAAATGTCCAATTTTTTAGAGAGAAGTTTTTGCCTTCTTTAATAATGTTAAGATTGTTTATTTCTTTTCTTAAAATTTATAATTTTCACCAAAGTCTAGGTTTATATTCTTTTCATTCAATTTATCTGACTATGGTGAGGTATTTTAACTTACATAATTATAACTTTCTCATTTCAGTAGAATTCTCTTCTTTTATATTTTCATTATTCAATCTAATATATTTGTATTGTTTATGCCTTAATTAGATAACCTTTGTTAATTTTCTTACCTATCATCTTCACTTGATTTAATCTTCTTGTCCTTTTGTTTTCATTCATAGAGAGCTTCTTAGTCCTGCTTTCTGTACCACAGATTTTACTTTTACAGAGCTAATTCTGATTTTTAGTGTTCTATGTTCATTTTTAATTTTTAAAATTATTTATTTATTTATTATTATTTTATTGCTGTTCAAGTACAGTTGTCTCCATTTTACCACTTCCATTCTCCCTACCCCATTCACTCACACCTTTCACCCTCAACTCTGCCCCCTTTGGCTTTGTCCATGTGTTCTTGATACATGTTCCTTGATGACCCTTCCCCTATTTTCCCCATTATCCCTCTCCCCCATGCCCTCTGGTTACTATCAGTTTGTTCTTTATTTCAATGTGTCTGGTTACATTTTGCTGACTCGTCTATTTTGTAGATTAGGTTCCACTTATAGGTGCAAACATATGGTATTTGTCTTTCACTGCCTGGCTTATTTCACTTAGCATAATGATCTCTAGATCCATCCATGCTATTGTGAAGGGTAGGGCTCCTTCTTCCTTTCTGCTGCATAGTATTCAATTGTGTAAATGTACCACAGTTTTTTGGTCTATCCCTTTACTGATGGGTACTTAGGTTGCTTCCAACACTTGTCTATTTTAAGTTGTGCTGCTATGAACACTGGGGTCCATAGGTTCTTTTAAATTGGTGTTTCAGGATTCATATGAGATGTAAAGATGGTACAACATTCACAAATCAATAAATGTAACACATCATATAAACAAAAGGAAAGATAAAAATCACATGATCATATCAATAGATGCAGAAAAAGCATTTGATAAGGGGTAGCACCCACTCATGACAAAAACACTCAGCAATGTGGGAGTAGAGGGAGCATACCTTAACATAATAAAGGCCATATATGAGAAACCTACAACCAACATCATACTAAACAGGCAAAAACTAAAAGCCTTTGCACTAAGATCAGGAGCAAGACAAGGATGTCCACTTTCATCATTTCTATTCAACATAGTATTGGAAGTCCTAACCACAGCAATCAGACAAGAAAAGGAAATAAAAAGCATCCAAACTGGAAAGGAGGAAGTAAAACTGTCACTGTTTGCAGATGGCATAATAGGGCATGTAGAAAACTCTGTAGACTCCACCAAAAACTACTCAACCTAATACATGAATTTGGCAAAACAGCAGGATACAAAGTTAATATTCAGAAATCAAAGGCATTGTTGTACACTAACAGCAAAATATCAGAATCAGAAATCAGGAAAAAAATATCATTTGCTATAGCAACAAGAAAAATAAAGTACCTAGGAATAAACCTAACTAAAGAGGTAAAAGACCTTTACTCAGAAAACTACACAACACTGAAGAAAAAAAATAAAGGAAGACACAAATAGATGGAAGTATATACCATATTCATGGATTGGAAGAATTAACATTGTCAAAATGTCCATATTATCAATGTTAATTTTTTAAGTTAATACTAAATTTACTTTTGTTTATTTAGTTTCCTTTTTTCATGTAGCTTTAAAAATATTTTTCCATTCCTCCTAACTTTTTTTTCCCATTGCAGTTGGTTGTCTTCTCATCTTATCTCTTATTTCACAGACTTCATGTATTCTTGAATTTCCTTGAGAATGTAAAGTTTTTAAAGTTGATGAGGCATGTGTAGTTATTTTCAAATTTTAGTTCTTTACACCCCCTTACTTTACATTATTGTTATTGTTTTAAGGTCAATAGTTTTAGGATAAAATGTTATCCAAAGTTGAAAATTTCTCCAATAGAGCATTGATGAGCTCTTCTTGAATTCTCTTCTTGTTATTGGGATGATTTTTAAGATATGATGCTCTCATATCTTAAGCTGAAGTTCTGATTGATGTAAGTTTATATCAGCAGTTCAATGATTCAGTAGACTTGAGGGAGTGAGAAGAGATTCGGAAATAGGGGTTGCACCAGGATGTGTGGTTTCTTCTCTGTACTTGGTGAAACCTGCTATGGCAGGGACCAACTCTTGGAATCTATAAATTTGCCTGTCCTCCATTTCAATTATAGGTGGAGCTGCGTTTGCCCTCTGGATACTTGTTCTTCCCTGATCAAGAAGAGGTTGAGTCTGGAAGGAACCCCTCTATCTCTAAGTTTGTGTTCTGCAAAGTCTGCGCTTGCCCTTGGACCTCCTCAGAGCAGTGCTTTAAAAAGGCTATTGACTGGTAAAAATAAAGGAGGTCCCATTTGAAGATTTCTTAATCTGTTTTACAACTAAGTTACCATGGTACTCACCATCATGCAAATCACGACACTTATAAGAATGAGAGAAGGCTCAATTACAATTACGCTGGAGCAGTAAGTGCAAACCCAGACTGTCCCAGTCAACTTGGGCATGTGGTCACCCTGCCTATGATCCACCACCATCTTTAGCAATTACCCATTCAAATTTGTGAGCATTATTAGGCTCTATAAAGTTATTATTTATAATTAATATATATGAACTTAATAATTTCTGATAACAATAACAATGGTGGCAGGAATAAGTATCCATTTATTGGCTGCTTATTATTATCATAATTTGTTCCGGGGTTCCACAAGGAAAATTCATATCTATATACAGATTTTGAACCCTTTCCTTCTCAAATTCTCAGGAAACTTCTACCACTGGTGCCCAATTTCCAAAGAAATTCATTTAAAATTATAGTTGACATACAATATTACTTTTAGATGTACAACATAGTGATTCAACATTTGTACAGTTTACAAAAGGATCACCACAATAGGTCTAGTAACTGTCTGTCACCATATACAGTTCTTACAATATTATTAACTTTATTTCCTATGCCGTATATTATATTTTTGTAAGTTTTTTATAACTGAAAGTTTATACTTCTTAATCCCCTTCTCCTTTTCCATTCTTCCCCATTTTCCACCCATCTGGCAATCATAAGTTTGTTCTCTGTATTTGTGGGGTTGCTTCTGTTTTGTTTTGATTTTTGTATTGTTTTATTTTTAGATTCCACATATAAGTGAAATAATTCAGGATTTGTCTTTCTCTGTCTGATTTATTTCACTTAACATAATACTCCATGTCCACCTATGGTATCTCAGACTAGAAATTTCATTCTTTTTTTCTCTTATGACCGAGTACTGGTCCTTGATTTTTTGAAGTTCATTGACGTTATTGGAAAAGAGAAGACAGAACACACTGATTGTCTCTTCCTTGCCTCTTTCCCCCTCTCCACCTCACCTCCATTCTGTATAGTTGTCCTTTGGTCATTTCACATATGTTACCTTTTGTTTTCAAATAGGTGGTAAACTCTTTGAGAATAAGAACCTTAACTCCTAAGTCTTTGACATTCATTCTCATAGCTTCCAGTTTGGTGTCTTTCCCCCCCGCCCACCCCATGCTACATTCTTCCTGAATGTGTCTGTAGTTCTGGGGGTAGATATAATTTTTTTCAGACCATTTTAAACCTTCCCTTTCCTAGTTGTCATTACAACTTCACATCTGATCCACTATTGGTGTTATAGTTGGATTTTATTCAACTTTTAATTCCATATTTCATCTCAAGAAGTAAATTAAACAATTAGCTTTGGTTACATAAATTTTCCTTTCTTTAATGGAGTGAAATTCTAAGTATTTTAAGACAAACTCTAAATCTGAACAGAATTGTTGTGATGACATAATTTTATATAATAAGACTCAATCTTGAATAGTGGAATTACAAGCTGAGAAGAGCTATTCAGTCATTATTAGGTCATCTACACATACTTAGCAAGACATTAACTTGAAGAGTGCCTAGATCTCTTTTCCTTGCCTTCTGTTTTTTAATTAGGCAATTATTATTTGATTGATGATTAAATTACATTCAATTGATTAAAGTTTCTACTTGAAAAGGAAATTCAAAGTTTTTAGCTATTTCATTATGTGAGGAAAGATGTGCCATAAGTTGTTTAAATCACCCTAAAAACAAAAAGTGGGAAGCAAAACTTTAAAAGACTTAATAAGTGTTGACCTTTGTAATTGATTTTTACCTGGAAACTAGAAAAAATCCAGGACTCCCAATTCAGCAAATTATTTATTCCAACTTTACCCATTAAGTTTCACCTACATTTTGTGCTAGGTGAACTGATTAAAATTGGTCTGACTATGTGTTATTACATTTTGTTTTACTAGATGAGAGAGAGCAAAAAGAAGATAGTCACTTCTCTTATAGATTCTTCTAAGTTCCTTGAGAGCTATATGTAAATCTTAAATTTCTTTGTATCCTTTCTTTGACTTAGCATCTAGCACAATTCTTTGGGTATGACCATTACTATGAATGTGTTAACTTGAACCAAATTTTTAATTATTCATCTTAGCAGACTTGGGACATGCTGTCTGTAAGAACATTGAAGAAGAAGCTTCTCATCTCAAGAGCTTTCTTATTTCAGGTTCAGCTCATGCTTAGCCTTTTCTTTTTCACAAAATCATTACATCTAATGTTAGGATTTCCTATGATGAATTGAAAACTCAAATTACCTACTTACTCCCAAGTGCATGTCTTTCTTTTTATCTATGTAACATTCCGAATCTAGTTTTCTGAAAAGATACATCAATAATGAAATATTTTCTGTAGAGTTTTGTTCAGCCCACACTTCTGCCACAAATTTCTCACCTAAAAACCATTACCTGATTGGGTCTTAGTTTACAGAGATTGTACTGCTGTCCTGAAGTGATTTTTCACTGTGTTTCTTAAAATCCCCATGTGTATCAGGATCAGGGATGCTGCTGCTGCTGATGACGATGGTATTATGGCTATGTAAAATAATATTAAAATATCTTTCTTGCATTGCATATTGTATTCCTCTGCCCTGATATCAATAGTTTACTGTGCAAAGTCTCCAAAAACACCTCTCATAATGCATTGTAAGAGGAGTGTAGGTCTTAGAATCAGAGGCTTTAAGTGTGGGATCTGTGGGGTTTTAGGCAAGGCTGAATCTCCATCAGTCTCTTTTCCCATCTACCAGAAATGATTAATAATATCTAGTTCACTGGACTGTTATGAGCAAAAAATGAAATATGTATAGTAAACAAACAAAGACGACACTACACACAGTAGGGTATCACCCTAATGTGATAATGATGGACAGTTATTATCACCTTATTATACTTTTCCTTAGGCTCAAAGCTTCCACTTCTTCCCCCCTCTATTGTTCTAGTCTTTACTTACTGGTATTATGACTTGGCAATGAATTCAAGCAATAGTTATTATCTATTAGACTGATTATAAGGTTTTCAAGATTTAAAATTCTTTCATTCCTGAAGTATAAATAGTGACAACTGTAGGAATAAAATGTGCCCATGATTGCATCCTTGCCCCAAATCAGATCCACATTCCTTTGTTTTCTCATGGGATTCTGCAGGACTGTATGGCTGACCCGAAGATGAGATTCTCCTTAAAGCCCACCAGATATATGACCCGTGGTATATAACTCAGGACCTTGGCTTTGTGCCCACCTGTGGTTTTCCCACAAGTACACTAGACTGGCGTTTTTAGTATAAGATGAGGATCTTTACATGTTTGCTTTACAGAGTAGACCCCCCAGAGAAAAGCCCTCCAGGTGTCCTGACAATTGAAGTTGGGAAATGTTGGTTCTAGACTGCATTTCTACAATGTACAGACTAGGTGGGAATCAAGATCCAACTCTTTGTCCTTTGTGTACTTAATCAACTTGGGCTCCTCCTATTTCAGCCTCTCTAATGTTCTATAGTTGTTACCTTCTTAAAAATGCTAATGATATTTTAAACAAACACTCCCAGTCCACTGTAAAGACTATTTCTATGCTCTTCCAGGTAAGACTTCATTTGGCATGAGTATCAGGAATGTTAGATTACAAATAAATTTCCACCCATGGGCCCTTATTCAAAACCAGCCCTTTTCTATACAGTGCACTTGTGGCATATAGTAGGTCTTCATTTAATGATCATTAAGCATGTACAGAGATGAGTAAATTATGACTGAAGCTGATTTCCAAGTTGTAGGGAGAATAGTTGCTGATTTACACATTTTCCTTCTGCAGAAGCATCTCTGCAGCTAATCAGCCTCTGGGTTTGCCTTGCTTATTTCTGTTTTTGCAGGACATACTATGCCCAGCTCCCAGACACATTGTCCCAGTGCCTTAGCATAAGCAATTCACCCAGAAGGGATTGCAGAGCAGCCTCTAGAAACAATGTCCAAGGGAGCACTGTGTGCGTGTGTTCTGAAGATGGAAATGATTATCATAAAAGATGTAAGAAGAATTATGTCAGGAATTCTCTCCAGATCTGCACTTTAGCAAGCCATCCTGTTTTGCATTACAGAATCACATTATGTTCTACAGCTCCTCTGTGGCTGTTTGGTGTTGGTCATGGATTTGTGAGAGATTGGGGTCAAAGTCAGCAATGTTTACAAACACAGGAGAAAAGTCAGCAAGAGATGGCCAAATCCAAATATAATCTTTATGGTTCTCTAAGTGGCTGGTCATTTGACCTATAAACAGAAAGCATGGTTTCTGGCTACACAAGGTGTTCCCTGCACTCAGAGCTTTAAATAGTGTAACCAAATAAAATCATTCATCTGTACTTCAAGTGCTGGCAAGTTGGCCCCTTCCTGATGCCAGGGTTTCTGCCTAATACCTGGTATAGTTTCTTATGGACTAAAGCTTAAAAAGAACCACAGGAGCCAAGAAATATATATGTGTTCATGATGAATTAAGAGCCTGGAAATAACAGCAAGCCATCTGAACTGGGCTAGTGGGGTTTTCCCACAGCTTTGGTCTTGAGAGCCAGTGATCAGTAAAAAGCAGACAGTGATATTCAGAAGCAGATAGCAAATCTTGATAATTTAGTTTCTTTCTGAGGGTGTCTTACTCAGGTAGATCTTACTGTTGAGTCCCTCTGCCTATCTTTAGACAAGACACTTCTTTTGATTTACATGTGGAAGTTTTGTGGAAATCACCAGTTGCCAGATGGAGCACGTTTAGGAGGCATGAGACAGAGCGATGGTCTTCTTGCTGTGAGTGAGGGATAGAGTTGAGTGTTTTTCATCTTATGATCAGCCAAAGGGTAGTTTGGGAATGTGTCTGTGAGTCTGTGGGGATTGAGGGGCATGCAATCAAGTCTACCTCCAAAGAGGCAGGATGCCCTTCACAACAGTTTTATTGAAACCACTTCTGCAGTTTCTGATCTGAGTTCTATTTTGGAAGCTGTAAGGGGAGTCCAAGGAGGGACTTGATTATATTGCATGCTTCCTGCCTCTCTTCCAAAAAAGAATAAAGTCTAAGCATTAAAGAACTGAATTTAGAGTACCATGAGTGTCATTCAACCTTATCACACCATAAAAATGTTAAACTGAGATGCCCATTGGGCAGAAGACTAACACAGATAGGATCCTGGACAAAATGTTTCTGGAACAATTTCCATCTTTAAAGAGGTCCTCAGACTTGTGTCCAAGATCGGAGAGTGTAAGTTTTATGTCTTGGAAGTTGGGAGTGAGTGTCCCATAGCTGGATTTGTGTGGTTGAATCAACTGGTACCACCCTCAAGATGCTTCTCCTGAAGGTTCTGTTGGTGTCCTATATTGGCTACTTAAACCTATTTGTGAGCAAAGGAAGAGAAGCTAATTGCTCCAGAAAAAAGGAGAATGTAACAGCTATGTCCTGGAGAAGGGTGGACTCTCTCTGAAGACTATAGCAATTATATTCTAGTCTTCTCCATGTGGATTTCTGTATCACTTTGACTTAAGCCAAAAGGGAAAAAAAATCAAAGAAAGGGATAAAATTACTGCATGCAAAAGTTTCTGATTTAGGGGAGGAGAGACCAGATCAACATGCACTTCAGAAAGCCATTCCTGGACAGGCAGAAATGTGATAAGATACAAGTCAAAGAGATCATCTAGAGTGCACCAGTGACTTAGGAAACACGGTTTGCATTTATGGGGTCTTTGGGAAAGAACCCATATAGAAATGATTTGTGAGACCTCACGTGTGGGGGGAAGAGTTAGTACAGTGTGATTTAACTCGAGTTCATATTTCTCTGCCTGTTCTCCCTGGGAAATTTGCATAACTCCCAGTAGCTCCTCTCTCACAGCAGTGACCCAGCCCCTGTGGGTGCAGACCACTGGGGATGAAGAGCTTTCAGCAGTAGGTGGGGTTGAGGATGCTTTAAGGAAGAGGTTTTTATTCTTAACTCAAAAGCTCTGAAGAGGAAATAGTTAAATATAAAAACTGATGGTAATCCCACCAAAGTTTTCTCTGAAAACTTCTCAGTGTTGATGACAGAGCTTGGAAACCCCACCCAATGGGGGAGGCGGTGATGGGTCTTGCTGAGAATAAATATGTATGCAGCAGGATTCTTAGAGAGAGGTTCACATAAGAAATAAGAGATGGACAAAGTGGTGTGAAACCCGCTGCTGAGTCATACATCTAGGCTGACATTTTAGGTATTTTTAGTGTTTCAGGGGTTGGAAAAATGTTTGGCACTTGTAAATAATGCTTTTGAATTCTAACATTTTTCAAGTCACTTTTATTGTCCTATATGCTGGATCCTGCAAGCATCTGTATTGTATTTCACTAGCTCAAGTACCTGAAATGACTGTGGTGGGTGAAGCTTGCACTCCGAAATCCCCAAGAAGCTATATTTGAGAATTTTTCTCTTCCTAGTTATTACAACTAATTTTCCCATTAAGTCCTAGAGGACTGCTTTGAAACACTCTAACTCTCTGAAGGCAGAAATGTATTTCAACTCATTCACGCTGCTGCTAATCTCCTCAGTGATTTATGAGGTTTTTAAAGCTTTAATTCTCCGTCTGTCAGAAGTCTTCCTTGGTAGTAAGTTGACAGTTTAAATTAGTGTTTAGACATGGCTTTCATAATGTCAGTTTTGTTTTGTCTCAGCAGCGTCTTGGAATTCCTTCCATTGTACCTCAAGTGACTCATGGCAATAAATGACTCTCCTTCTCTTTTGTTCTTAATCAAGGAAGAATGGAGTGAACCGCATAACGCTTGTAAAAGAGCAATTTTAATTAGCTCTCAGCTGTCGCCAGAGATGCTTGTCTTGTCTCCTTAGTATATAAATGTAGGACATGATGTGTGCAGGTGAACAAATACTCTTTTCCTGAAAAACCTCCTTTGGCTCCCTTCCAGAAAATGAAGGGCAATTGCAGCAGCAGCATTATAAAGGCTTCTCGAACTCAAGGGAGAGACCCCAAGGAGCTTCCAAGAGTTGTGTCTGGGATGGTCTTCTGGGGATTGAATAAACCACCAAAGGAAGGAAGTTCTCCTGACTTGGGTTTCCCTGCTCACTGGTAGGCCCTCCTACCCTTGGGGAATAGTGCCAAGATACACGCAAGGCTACGGGTGCCTTTCCTGCCAAACTGCCAAGCTACATTCTCCTGAGTTCTGGGTATAAGGTAAACCCAAGATCCTTGGGGGTCCACGTTTGTTTACTCTCAACAACATTTGACTTCCTAAGGAAAATGGTGAAAGAAAGTATAAAATTCCATTAAAAAAACCCTCAAGTATTTTTGGACATCAAACAACTCTTACAACACAGCCCTTTGATGAATTCAGTGTAAATGAATCAGAAACATATGGATAGTGTTTATGCTCAAATGCACATGCACTTAAAAATTCTAAGATAAATTAGTTTAGTGAGCTATGTTTGGGTCAATTCCAGCATCCAGGAACTTAGAAAATCACTTCTTGTGAGTGAAGATGCGGAAGCAATGGTTGGGCACCCCTGGAACGGAAAAGTGGGCACGGTCAGCAGCCCGTGCTGTGCTGTGTGTCGTCAACACGGTAGCTGAGGGCACAGATCTTGGGACAGCTCCAGACCAGGAAGGACTGGGGCTACTGACATGGTAAAAGTTTCTGCATCTCATTACTAGCTGTCAGTACCTGTGCAAGAAGGTTCCACACTTAACAAACATAGCCCACCAACTTCCTTGGAGTCCTCCAGTCCTTGGACACTTTTGTAAATTGCCTTTTGTGCTGAGCTAAGTGGGCCCATAGGCTATATGGCACCATTTTGGTACAACCAGTGCTTTCCTGTCACTTTGAGGATGGTAGAAACATTATTATGTTATAGATGTGAGAAATGGTCTCCTACTTGGTTTCTGGTTAACTTAAATAACATAGATGAACTATTTTTAAAAATCCCGTTTGGATATGTAGTCCTAAAGGCCTCAACATTTCTCATTTCTAGCGAGACCAAAAAAGTATTGAATTTTTGAATTATCTCATTTTTACTCAAATGTGTGTCATTGTTTACTGGGGAAGAAGAAAGAGCAAGTGGTAGAGGCTACTGCGTCTTGGTACATGAGATTTCTTTATTATTTTGGGCCTGTCTCAAAGGGCCAGGTCTGGATCATGGTTTATTGCTTTAGTGATCTTTACAGTGGTAAGGTGCTGACTTTGAGAATTAAAGAAAACTCTCCCATGTCTCTTAATGTCCAATCACAGAGCATCATCAATAATGTACTTTCACTTTAGTTTGCTAAAAACACTAAATAACTACAGTAGTGAATAACACAGAACAAGATGCTGAGAGTAATGCAAAAATGTAAATAGCACAAGACCTCTGCCTTCAAAGAACCTACCCCTGAAGTTACAAAATATGTTATATGAAATCATTGCACTAGAGATGTCGTAATAAAATGTTATGTCATTGCTAAACTAGTGACATAAACTATTGCTCTATGGGTTGAGGGATTTAAGGTGGACCAAGACTGTGGGGGATAGTAAGAAAGATCATGAGATATTTCAACATTTTTGGAACTGGAACAAAACAGAGAATATTATATTTGCTGCCTCTCTTCTAAGACAAGGTTTGTATGTAGTTGCAATACTGTACATGCTTGATAAACTCTTTAGCCTGATAAAACGGAGGAAGAATTAATCCTAGCTCTGCCATTAACTAATTGTGTGACTCTGTTCAAATTAACTGTTCTTTGCTGACATCACTCATCACTAAAATGGTATTAATATTGATATTAACATTAATATTAGGTATTTATATCTCTATAACTTATTAATTCAATGGCTCTTTGAGTGATTATGCTGTGTCAGGCACTAATGAAGAGAAGTGAACTACCAATATATGCAAGGCATGGTGCTGTAATTGGCACATGGGGGATTGGATTTGGTGGAGGCAGTGGGGTTGTGTAAGATTTAAATGGCAGGGGGAAGATATGTTGATTTTCAACTACGCAATTTTTTTTGGTTAATGGAATTATTTGCATAGGTATAGCCTAAAAATATTTTAAGACCAAAGTCAGATAAATATCTTTTTCTTCATCATATATTGTAAACACTAACATTGTTTCTTTTTTTTTTTCTTCTCACTCTTTTCTCAGACTTTTGTCTGGAATGGGAGAAAGAGGTGATGCTAATAACTGTAATAGCTTTGTTTTCACTCACATACTTTTTTCTTCTCTTTTCAAAACCCAGTTGGTTTCAACATGGCTTTATAGGATGCATGCTCACTCCTCTGTTTGCTGCTCTGTGTATGCTCTCCCTCGACTCAGTGTATGAACTTGGGAATCTACATCTCTCTATGTGTCAATGTCCCCATCTTTAAAGTAGGCTAATAATACTGGTTAATACATAAAGCACTCAGAGAGCCTCATGAAAGATACAAAGTCTTATAATTATGTTCATGAAGCCTATTGCTCATCGTCCCATTGCCCTATAGATACTTATGAAATTTTCTTCTCTTAATAACCTTTTATACTTTATTAGTTTGATCATTGTGAGACAACTTCTTCCTTGCACTATCCAAGAGTTTGAGTGCAGCCTTTTGGCTTGTTCTTTTGAACAATTACATCTTTGGGAAGCAAGAGTGGAGTGTGTGATGGGTAGGAAGAATAAGGAAATCATGATCCCTCTGAGAGCACAATATTTCTAATATGGTAAAAAGAAAGCAAGGTCCATCATCACATGGGGCCACAGTGATGCAAGCACACCAGTGAGACCAAGCATCTGAATGTCAATAAACAGCCTATAGAAGGACGTATTCATTTTGACCTGTTTGGAGCCAAATAGCTTGCCATATGTGCATACCAGATATCTATGAGAATCAAAGACCTAGCCAATTTTGGGTGGTTTCATGCCAAAAAAAGTCAAAGTCTCAAGATCTCAAATTATTTAACTTCTAGAGAAATAGAAGATTTCTCTATTATGGAAAGAATTGAAAGGAGTGATGATGAGAGAATATAGAACAAAACCCTGTCATAACATTGCCCAACCCAATCAAACACACCCCAAATTCATGACATACCTCCAGAGAGAAAATGTTCATCCAAGTAAAGGTCTAATAAAGTATAGATGTAAGTTGTGGCTCCACCTGCAGCCAGCTTCTGGCCATCTCAATGTACAAAGTTTGCCCAGTGATCTTGGACCTCTGAACAGGAATACCTGTCTCCTTTTTCTTCTTTTCTCTGGCATGTAGTTGCTCCTGTCGGTAGTGTTGAGAAACCATCTACAGAGCAATACTTGGAAGTACGCCAAATTATTATCCTCAGCTGAGCACCCCCATGTCTCAGGCACGGCCTGGGAGGGTTCACTGCTCTGCAGTTTGAGACCCTCTGTGCAGTGGGAACAAGAGTGTGAGACGGGAGGAGAGCACTTTGCTTCCATATCTATCCGATGTACATACCATCTATCTAGTGGAGGTGGGGTCTGTTTCTCCCGTAAATCCCTAGCTTCTGGCACCTCTTAGGTGCTTAATAAATGGGAATCAAGGGAGTAAAACCTTGACTAAGAGGGAAGGCATAGAACCAGGGCAAACAGAGGAGAGAAGGTAGCCAATCAGTATACAGTTCAAGAGATCTGAGCTTCAAGCACTCAGGAAATCTTCAAGAAATAGCGGAAATTCATAAAAGAAAAATCGCACCTTGAATTTTTTTATTCTTGACAGTCATTGTCCTTTAAGAGGAAAGATGAAGACAAAATGGGGCATGTCTGTGGAAAAAAAACCTACTTGATTTAATTTTACTTTTAATGCCATCAAAATATGTATATTTATCTATCTACATATCTATCTATCTATCTATCTATCCATCATCTATCAGCTGTCTCTCTCCTGACCAGCAGTGCCATGTGGTGGAGTGACCACTGCACACCCACTCTGAGCAAGGGCTGTGCAGCCCTCAGGAGTCACTTGGTCTCTCTGGTGCTTGGCTCACTCTTTCATAAAATGAGAGGTAGGATGAGTTCCATTTCTCAAAATCTGTTTCTACCTGGGTTTGGTTAAAATTTAATAATTTGACCCATCATAATTTCTACAGTGTATTTTCATTAACAATAGAGGGTGGATATCACACTTGATGTATCTTCTTTTAAATCCCATAGATGTTTTCAAGTGCACAAGGAGATAATAATACAAATAGAAGGAACAAATTTAAAGGATCATTATCAACCTCTGCATTTCTAATTTATACTCTTCTCTGATATGAATTTTCACACATTTAAACATTAAATTATGTTTTCACATTCAGGGCAGAAAAAAAGCCAATTTTTCAACATTGTATTATGAACATTTTCTTTCTTTCTTATTAAAGATTTTTTACAATTTATTTTTAGAGTGAGGGGAAGGGAAGGAGAAAGAGAGGGAGGAAAACATCAATGTGTGGTTGCCTCTTGCACACCCCCAAATGGGAACCTGGCCCACAACCTAGGCATGTGCCCTGACTGGGAATCGAACTGGTCACCCTTTGGTTCACAAGCCAGTACTCAATCCACTGAGCCACACCAGCCAGGGCAGTATTATGAACATTTTCAAACAAAGAGAAGAATAAAAAGAACTCAGATTTTAAAATGACTTTGTTTGTTTGTTTGTTTCTAAATGACTTGTCATCTCAGATCTTAAAGAATGAGACTGAAACACTAAGAGTACAGCTACTTTTTATCTTGGCTTTAAAGCTGGGTCTAGCTGAGAGCTAACTTAGGTACCTAGGTTCAAAATGGTTTAATAAAATGTATATCTCAGTACGTGAAATTTTTCTATTATCAAAACCTATGGACAATAAACCTAACTGCTCCCCGTGTATTTCCCTGAATCTTTATTCTTGAGCTCCCATGGAGGAATTGGTCAAATCTTGGCAATGTTATTGACTTAAAGCTTTAACAATGGTATTTACATGTTGCCAGTGAACAATGATTAAAAGAGTAATTCTAAAATAGGCAGTTTTTTTCTTTTCTTTTCTTTTTAATTTTAATTGTTATTCAAGTACAGTTTTCTGTCATTTACTCCTGTCCCAGTCTACCCCCCCAGTGCTCCCCACCTCCCTCCCATTTCCACCCCCCCTTAGCTTTTGTCCATGTGTCCTTTATACTTGTTCCTATAATCCCCTCCCTTTTCCCCTGAAATTCCCTCCCCTCTCCCCTCTGGATACTGTCATCCCATTTTCTATTTCAATGTCTTTGGTTATATTTT
>PVKM010009254.1:0-37263 GCA_004027735.1 Carollia perspicillata | reverse complement strand
GCTCAACAATATGGAAGACCTACTAGTAGTATTCAATCACTCTATTCAGCCCAGTCCGATCTGTTCATATGGTTGAGGCTATTTTTGATAGGCAACGTTCTCCTACTTACCACCGCAAGAACAGTAAGGCACCACAGTAGCCTTAGTGGAGTCGGTTTTTCCATATCTGGGATTCTATATTTAAAAGAAATGGGCATTAGCATGTGTATAGTCTTGGGCTGTCACGGAGCATACCACAAACTAGGCAGCTTAAACAGACAACAGAAACTTAATTTTTTTTCACAATTCTGGAGGCTGGATGTCCAAGATCAAGCCGCCAACAGGGTTCTACTCTAATGAGAGCTCCCTTCCTGGACTGGACACACCTTGCCTTCTTGCTGTGTGGTCACAGGACCTTTCCTCTGGGCACATGTTCTCCTGGTGTCTCTCTCTTATAAGGACACTGGCCCTGTGGATTAGGGCCCCAAAATTATGACCTCATTTAAACTTAATTACCTCCTTAAAGGCCTTATCTCTAAATTCAGTCTCTTTAAGGGTTAGGGCTCAACTTATTAATGGGGAAGGGTAGTAGGGAGATACAATCCGGTCCATAAAACATAAACAGCATACAAGATAGTAATTTTTTTTTTACCTCAATGGCTTGTCAGTTTGGTTGTGATAATAAAGCTTTTACATTTGAAGCACAATTAGTCTCTTGCTGACAGTATTAACAATAGATTTCCCCCCAGCAAATGGATCCATTTCTTCCAAAGTCTTCCCATTAGTCTAGCATTAAGCAAACTTCCCTCTGTTACTGGCATTATGCAAAAAAACCCAAAAACCCTAAAACTAAAATAAATTACGCTCTAGCTGTAAGAAGTGTCATGACCAAAATGATCTGAACAACTTAAGCATATTTTCAGCATAGAATGCATATTTCCAATAGGATAACTTTTATGTCCCATACCAACCCCATGAGACACCACTGCACACCACGAGCGGCCAAAGCAAGAAATGGACAACCCGGAATGCCGGCGAGGGTGCGGACACTGGGTCCCTCCCAGGCTGCCGGTAACATTGTAAGTTGATAATACTTTCAACTTTCTTACAAAGGTGTCCATTTAATTACAAGAAGAAATTATATGTTTAATATTTTGGCATGATATTTCACAAGAATGTAAAGAGCAGAATAAACTTTTTGTGGCAGTTGGACTCTTTTCTCTACCAAAATTCTTTATTTCAGGAATTGGGAGAAGCTTTGGCCGTGCAGACAGAGCCGTGCGAACGCCATCGCGCAGTTTCAGTAGGGCTTCCAGTGTCTGTCCAAGAGGAATTTCGGCTTGAGGTCTCCACCACCTCAGGTACAATCAGGTCTGGATTCCTGAAAGGGGGGTTTCGGGAAGTCCGCGAGGGTTTGTGTTACAATGGTTCTAGAAGCAGTGGGAGAAAACAGCTACTGAATTGCCTGAACTTAAAAGATTATTACCCAAACTAATCAGAACAGTTTACCACAGTCTGTGGAATGTTCCTTCATTGTCAGCATGACTGGTCTGCTCCCTCTTAGGTCACATCTTACCACCCACACTCCACACCTTCACTTGCCTCTGCCCCTGCCACGCCGAACTTCTCCCTGTGATTCAGTAGTTGCCCTCCTCCCTTCCTGGAAGATTCAACCCTCCCCCGAACCCCAGACATCCATCCATAGAGCTCACTCTTTGCCTTCCATTAGGTTTCCTCACATTTGTGCTTTTATCAGGCAGGTTCCATCTGACTACCTGATGCAATTAGCAGCTTCCCGTTTACTACCAGAACTTCTCCGATCCCATTTGGCCCACTTGGTACCTCCCCCAGCACGTACACATCTGCCGTGCGTGAGGGCAAAACTGCAGCGTGCATACCGAGCCATCCCTATTTTTGTAACCTCCACTGAGCCCTCTTCTGCTTACTAGTGTTATGCAATGTTCTCAGGAGCGCTGAACCTCAAGTCTCCTTCCCTTTCTTCTCATATTATGATACCTTTGTTTTCCCTAACATATGTACCCCAGAGCACTTGCAACCTCTCATCTTTTATTGTAGTGACCTATATATGTCTCCACTGCAAGAATTAAAGGCCTTTTGAGGAAAACTGTGTTCTGTCTCTCTTTAACCCTAAAAGCTGAGTTGCTAACAGTTATTTGGTATGTACAAAATAACATGTACCAAGCAGTGAGTTGATAAATATTAATATTTGTTCACATGTCAAATATAAATATTAAAGTCTATGACTTTAAATAAAGTTATTCCCAATAAAGCACATTAAAAACATGAAAACTGCAGAATGAATTTATTAACTTTCCCAGGAGACACTGGAATTGGGATGGTGGAATTTATTGTCCTATCGCAAAGGTGAAATGGCCTTGCAAACCTGTTCTTATGGTTGAGACCACGGAGGTGTTCAGATGGTTCTTACGCAACACTGTGTGGACTGCCTGCTCCTAGTTTCCAATGGCAAATGACCTATGACTGTGCTTCTAAATAAGGGGCTCATTTGAAGTCGAGCCGGTTGTCTAGGCGCTGTCTTTCCTTGTTTGTGATTATTCTGTAAACCTGCAGGATTTGTTAAAGGTACTATTTCCTTTCCTGTTCGTTCCTCTTTCTACTTTTGAACACTGTCACAGCAGCCTCATTCCATGGCAAAAAAGAGAGGCATCAAAAGGCATTCAACACCTGGAGAGGTAATATCTTTTTTCAGTTCCAAGATACTGTAGCAACACAGATAACATTGATAAAAATGTCTTGGAAAAAAACTTTTTTCTTAGCCTGAAAGTCTTCTCCGGGAGGAGAGAAAGGTATATTTTGCCTACTGCAGAAAAAAATAAGCAAATATAATTAAATAACAAAAGATTTATTTTATTGCAAACTCCTCATATGGTATCTCTAAAATAATTTTTAAAATAAATTTCAATTATAAAAATATGAATTATTTTTTATCCATTCAGTACTAAAAGAAAAAAGTTCCCCAAACGAAGTCACTTTATGTAAGAAACATATTCATAAACCTACTTTTAACTTAAAACTGCTATATCATGTTACATATCTGGACTACTTAGTACCTTATATGGTAAGGTTAAATTATACGTTCTTTATGTCAATTAAAAAGAATAAGTTGGGTTATAGGCTCATTGTTGAAACAGTTCAAGTTTCTTTGAATTATTACTTTTCTAAATATATGTTGTTATATAATAGTTTTGTTAAAACCCCTAAGATGGATAAATGGACAGGTAACTAGAAATGGCAAGTTTAGTGTGTAAATTTAGTGGGTTTAGATATTCGGATACTCTGAAAATATGTTATGCATTGGAAACGGTGTTTAGTCTAACAGAGAAGACATGGCTGTCACCTGATTATTAAAAATAGGCCTTTTTTCCCTCAACACTGTTTCATAGGATTATATCCACTGCTGTAAACAAGGGAAATAGGATAATGGGTCAGAAAGCTCCATGGTGGAAGTCCATGGCCTCCTTCTAGGTAGGGGCCTACCTAGTCACTCATTTCATTGAACTGTGGCCAAACAATGAACTGTGGCCAAACAAGCATTCTCTCTGAGATTCATAAAGTGTTTCTTTTTTAATTTTTTTAAGATTTTATTTATTTATCTTTAGAGGGGAAGGAAAGGAGAGAGGGAGAGAAATGCCAATGCATGGTTGTCTCTCGTGTGTCCCCTGCTGGGAACTGGCCTGCAACCCAGGCACGTGCCCTGACTGGGAATCGAACAGCTATCCTTTGGTTCCCAGGCCCGTGCTCAATCCACTGAGCTACACCAGCCAGGGCCATAAAGTGTTTTTTAATCAGTAATTAAACACTATTTTCAAATAACCATGAAAAGCCATGCAATTGTAAAGCACAATTAAATGTAATGATTTGTTTTCAGTCTCTCCTTTGACATTGGTTACCCAAATCTATGCGCCGATGTAGAAGCTGGAGAAAATTATAACCACTCTTCAAACCCTCTTAGATTCTCTCCTTAAATCTAGTTTTAGTCCAGAGGGAAAAAAAAGAACATAATGCACTCCCCAGACTCAAGAGGAATTCCTTCTCCCTTCTCCAGACAGAAGTCTGGCAGAGAATCTGTTATTTAGGCCTTTCAATAAAGATAGAGTTGGTGGTATTCATTTTTATTAGACACAGAGTTCTGCATGTTCTCGGTGCCCTAGCACATTCTACTTGACACATCTGGTGAACGTCAGGATGTCAGACTGACTCCCTGCATTTCCATAAATGCGTTTTCTCAGTCCATCTGGGCTGCTATAACAAATGCAGGAGTCTGGGTAGCTCGTAAAGAATGAAAATGTATTGCTCAGAGTTTTCAAGGATGAACGTCTAAGATCAGGGGGCCAGCATGGCTGGGTGAGGGCCCTCTTCTGGGGCTCAGACTTCCCATTTTAATCTCACATGGTGCAAAGAGATCTCTCTGGAGCCTCTTTAATAGGCACTATTCCCATTCGTGAGGTTCCACACTCACAGCTGACTGAGCACCTCCCCAAAGCCCCATATCCTAGAGGTACCGCATTTGAGATTTAGGAATTTCACATGTGAATTGGTTGGGGGAACACAACCATTCAGATTATAGAATGAGTATAAAGCAAAACCAACAAAACTCATAAAGACATTCAATCAGACAGTGGCAAACAGAAAGGGCGTATATTCTGGTTTCTTACATTATCACTTAAACTGCCAGTGAAATATATTCTGTTGGCAGCAGTTTTAGGAAACTATGCATAGTATGCCACAGAGAAATCTGAATTCCTTTATGTCAATTGTGAGCGTTGAGACACACAGACATAATCTCATGATTTTATATGGGAATTACTTTCAAATAAAAGAAATCATGCACGGTACCTAATACAAGGCATCATCTGTGGCACTAAGTTAGAAATAGATAATGAAGTAACATGAACAGACTAATTTGAATTAGCTTGTAGGGTGCAAAATGTGAGGAAGTCTCCTGCTGAGCATGGCTGGTCTTCTTACCTTTCCCATAAAGCCTCACTGAAAGATTCCTCTGAACTCAGGACAGTGAGATCAATACCAAAATCATCCTGCACTTACCTGATTAGAAGCAAAATGCTGGCCATTTTCTCTATTTATGTACCCCAGATTTAACATGTAATGTGATAATTTGTATTTTTAAAAATGGCTGCTATGTGTGAGTGCTAGGTTTATAATGCAAAACGCCAGAGTTAGTAAAAGGGAGAATGATTCCTCTCTCAAAAGGCAATGTGCCCTGGTGCAGTTGCAGAAAATGGGGATGGGCAGTTTTATTACCTCCCTTAGAAGCTCTCTTTCTTTTCAAAACCAATTAATTTTGTCCTTCTTTTGTCTAAATTACACTTACTTTTCTGCTAAGAAAGGTACAGGAAGACCTCTTAAAGACAGAAAATCACAATCCTATCTAAGGAAGGACTGATCTACTTCTCGTTTCTCTCCAAAGATACTACACTTATTTGTCTAATTTATTCTGGCCTCTAATTTTAAAACATATTAAAGGCATATCTACACAGATTTGTATTCACATGATTTACTGCTCCAAAACTTCAGCAAATTTCTTAGTGAAGGTCACTTCCTGAACAAAAATTGGAGAATTTTATAAACATTTTGAGACATACACCACAGGCAGGATACCAAATACATTTTGTATAGAAAATAAATCTGTGGCATGCGCTACTTCATGATCAACCAGAATGGCACAGTTAACTACCTGCTAAATCAAAAACTAAATATATACGCTCTTTACTTCCACATGTGGTCTCCTGAACTGCATTCACTTTCCCTGATAAATGAAAGCATTCTCTTTAGATATTTGTAATGCATGTGTAGTTAAAAGAACATAATAGATTCAGGATCTTATAACTTCCAGATAAATAGACAGTTGTTTTGCACCACGAATTTCACTCCTCATGAACACAAATTTTTCCTAAAGTTAAGGCAATCATTAAATAATAATAACAAAACAACAAAAAAGAATGTAGCTTGGTAATATGTGGTAATAATGGAATTTGTAGAAGAATGCATGATAAAGTATTTGCCATAGGTCTTTGTAACCCAAAAGTTCTTCAATAATAATAAAAATAGATTTAAGAAAATATTTTTGTGAAGTTCTAATTTTAGAGACCAATAATTCATGTTTTGCAGTATTTTTATTTATTTATAATTGCCACTGTTCCTGAATTGGAGTATATACACAATTTTAGGGTAATTTAACCCATGATTTTAAAAGCAATATTAAACCCCTTAAACATTTTGAAATATTTACATATTATGTTTGATAATTGGTTGCATTTTTAAAGTGCATATGCTATCTAAATATACATACTAAATATATATATAGCTACATAGTTTTATCATATATCTAAAATATGCTTATTTAGATTGACAGTAGGGATATACAAGGTCTGTCCAGAAGGTATCCAGCCATGTACTATGAAAAATAGAGAGACATTTATTGAAGAAGATATGAGAAACATTGTAATGCCTCAGTCCCCTTCAAAGTAGGCACCTTGGGACCTCACACAATGATCTCAATCACCGTCAGCTGTCCCATCCTATTTTCCTGAATTTCATCCATGGTCTGAAATCTTTTCCCTTTCAAGGGTAATTTTAGTTTTTGGGAAAAGCCAAAAGTTGCAGGGCACCAAATCTGGGCTGTAGGGGGTCTGAGTCACCTGAGTGATTTGATGTTCACCAAAACACCCTGCATGAGATGTGATGCATGAGTAGGCGTGTTGTTGTGATGAAGCTGCCAATTGTCAATTGCCCATAGCTGTGGCCTTTGGAATCATCTGAATAGTTTCCATGGAGGAATGTTCAAGCTTAATGCAAAATTTGATGCAGATTTGTTGCTCCACTGGCTCATTTTGAATGTGACAACCACACAGTACACATGTTCACTCAATGGCAGCCACCACCCCCACTGACTAGTACAGTGAAATCCGCATTGCCCACGCATGTGCATTCCAGTCCACTCTCCTTGGCTGCCAGGTTACATCAATGTCGGGCAAACCATTCTCATTATTAACAATAGTTGGACTTTTTCCAAATAGATCTCATATATGTAGTTAAACTATGTGAGATCACTGCATGTGGAATATTTATTTTTGAACTCTACAATGCTTAACATGAATTAAATATTAAGTGTTTACTTGAAGAAAATTTATTACAGTGACAGTAATTGAAATATTGATTTTTGTACATACTATGTCTTTCAAAGAGTAATGTAAATGGTATATAAATACAGTTAGCTATTTTAGTTTAATATAAAAGATTGTGAATTACCATTCTTAAGATACCTGGAAATGTTTACTTACATCTGAATAGAAAATAATACAATAGAGAGTGACCCCGCTGAAACCATTACAGTTATATTTTCAAGAGTAGTGTTTGTTTTCTAATAATAAATATGTATGAAATAGAAAAAATAAATGGAATTGAAATTTTACTTAAAAACACAGTATGGAGAATATGTACTATATAAAGAAAAATCAGGTAGTTAGGTGAGTAGAAATGGGGCATCATACTACATATAATATCTGTTAAAAGCATTAGAAAACTAAAATAGAGAAAGACTGCAGGAAATATACAGGAGAAAAATTCATATTTTTCATATGAATTCATATTCATACAGGAGGAAAATTCATATTGTGAATTTTCCAAGGAATTAGTCAAACTGGGAGTTTATATGAATGTATTTATACCTTAAGGTAATCCAATACCTTAAATCCAAACAAATCTAAAATTCTAAAAAATACTTTAATGGTTTTTTATTTCATGTGATAAACCATAGAATTTAGTACATTTTGCAATTATAATTGTGAAACAATAAAGAATCAAGGTTGTTTGAATTTGGCTGTGATCAATGATTTCTTCTCATCACCTGATTTTTTAAAAAAGATTTTAAAAGACCCTCAATAACAAATAATCATATATGGGATGAAATTTTATTCATTCCTTTATTCCTGTCAATATTGGAAAGATGTATACTGTTGACTTTTCCATTTTATAGATTTCTTGTACAATTTTGTAATAGGAACATTATTTCCTTTGAGTTAGATTCAATATACACAGAGATACCTTACCTGTTCTCTAGAATATGAGTACCTGAGGTCCTTCACCCCTCACAATGTGTTCAGAGATCTTTGAATATAAGAATTATTTGGGAGTTGCTGGGCATAGAACAAGGGGTTGCACTTCCCAGGATGGTCATTGTTGACCTTAGACTTGAAGGCTTATACCTGTATGGAAGGTCAAGTAGTAGCCTCAGAGCTTCCACAAACACCAGACCACCAAATCTCCTGGATCTGTCAGGTCCAAATTAAAACATTTTAATTTTTAATGTAACTTCTTTCCCTCCCCCCCGCATAATTTCTCCACTTTGAGTTATAACTCCTTCTTCTATCCCTTTAATTAATAAAGTGAACTCATTTTGGTTATATAAAATAGAAATGTTTGAACCCATCAGGAATGAGCTGTCCATTTTAGAGTTAATTTTCCTCCCCCAGTGCTAAGAAAGTCCTTGAAATTAAAAACATAAGGCCTATGTGTTTTCCAGAATGCCAGGTGCAAAATATTATCAGTACCTTCATGGGGTGTCAACTTTCTTCTCCCAAAAGGATGGAAGATGGAGTTTCTGGTTACATGTGTAAAAACACAACAAAATTCAACATCCATAAATTGAGTTCTGAGCACGTCACCATACCAGTTGATTTTTATTGTCAAGATACCCAGTTATAATTGTATATGTAGATTGATCAGTCAACCCAAAGTAAAGACAGTTATAAAACAAGAAGTAAAGTACTAGAGGGAGTTGATAAAAGGTGAGTACTAATCCTTGGTTACTAAAACAGCCAATATGTATAGAGCACTCAATAAATTATCTGGACTCTTATTTAATAAAAATGTATGAAGAAGAACGGGTTCCAATACATAATATAGGTTAAAATGAATACAGAAGAAAGATATTAGATCTTTCTAAAGTCATTTTCTGTGAAGAAGCAAAAACAAACAAAAAAATACATTTTATAAAGAAAAGTGCTATGGGCAAAAAGGTTCCAATAATTGAAAAAGAAAGATAGGACATTCAGTTTAATCAATATTGAAAATAAAGGAGGTTATAAATTGGACTTTTAACTCACACAGAAAGTCATTTTAGTGGATAAAGCATCCTTAAAGACAAAGGAAAATGATCTATGTGGAAGCCTAAGAGAAAACAAATATGAGAGCTATTTAAGTGGTCTAGTGAAACAAGGCAAACTGTGATATGTGAACCTGTAAACTAAATTTTGGTAATAGAGAAACTACCATAATGTTTATCATGGGACTTAGAGTACAACAGAAAGGGAAACCCTTTTATTAAAGGTAATTCTTTTTCTATCTCTCAGTCTTATCTAGTTTCTGTTTATAAATCTCATGTGAAACCAAAACTCTCTTCTTGTATTTTCATTCTTCTCTGCTTCTGCTTTGCTTTTTAAAAATCTTTTTAGCTCAGCTTCACAACCAAATCATTGAACTTCATAAAGGCTTTGGAGATTTTTTTATATAAAATCTGCCACTAAAGTGAATAATCTGTAGGCTCTTACTTAAGATAATTCAAACTCAACAAATTAGGTTAAGTAATCAAGGAACTTAAATTTTAGATTCCACTCAGGGTGTTACTGCAGCCTTACAATAACAGCAAATGTTTGGACAAACTGCAAATCTATGGCTCCTCTTGAGCTCATCAGAGAGCTGAGGTCACAAGGCAACCAACCACCCAGAAATCTAATGATAAAAAACTCTTGCAGGAAAAGATGGACCACAAGCACTTGCTTACCTGAGACAGCATGAATCAGCTGGAGAAGTTATTGAGTTAGTAGTGGCTAACTGTGGAGCCCCGGGAGTCATAGAAACAGGGAGACTTTTTATGTTGTTGTAGACAATTCTCCATTGCTCACAGTATGTATAAAACTACCCACAGAAAGAAAGAAAGAGGAAGGAAGGAAGGAAGGAAGGAAGGAAGGAAGGAAGGAAGGAAGGAAGGAAGGAAGGAAGGAAGAAAGAAGAAAAAGGAGGAGGGGAGTCCAGTGAGGGTAAAGGAGAGGAGACAAAGACAAAGACAATGAAGAGTACAAAAAGGAAGAACATTGGTGAGAGCCCTGACAAAGTCCCTCTGAGGATGCATGCCTTAAGGGAGGGGAACAAAAAAAGTTTTCTAGCAGAGAGAGAGGAAACTCCATCTGAGCAGTTTTTTAAAATTTTTTTCATCTCTACTATAGAACTAAAACTTTAATCTGTGTAAGAACAGGCAACAAACACCATCACCCTTAGGACACTTGGGAAAACACACTGCAGATGGAATAAAAGAAAAATTTAGGTTAATAGAAATTACCCGAACTGACACATGAGATAAAAGAGTTGTTAAAAAAGAACCCAGCATCTGAGAACTGTGGAATGATATCAGATGGTTTAACATACATGTAATTGAAATCCCAGGAAAAGAAAGAATATAGGAGATGAAGTATTTTAAGAAATAGTGGCTTAAAATCTTTTAAATTCATACAAACACCAAACGCAGATCCAATAAGATCAGAAAACACAAAGATGAATAAATACCAATGAAATAACATTTGGGAATTGTGATTTCAGCCCCAACATCTGGAGAGCTTGGAAGTTGTCATCTCATTATTGTAGGAAGAAAATGCTCAAAGAACTGAAGCTCAGTAAGTTTTCTTGGATATATCAGAGACCTCAGGTTGCAG
This sequence comes from Carollia perspicillata, assembly GCA_004027735.1. Taxonomy (NCBI): domain Eukaryota; kingdom Metazoa; phylum Chordata; class Mammalia; order Chiroptera; family Phyllostomidae; genus Carollia; species Carollia perspicillata. The sequence goes on along the minus strand of PVKM010009254.1, from coordinate 26,515 downwards.
CACAAATTTTCATCCTGAGGTCTGGAAAGACAGGCAAATCCAGAGAGCCACCACTGAGATTTGCTCACCTGAAGAAGAAGCTGCTGCAGACAGAAACTGGTAAAAATATTTAAATGGTAGTTTTGTTGAATCGTGGGAAGCTGTGTGTTTACTAGAGTGAGAGTGAAAAACTCCTTGGGGCCATGTTCTTAAGGGGAAAACTTAGTTAAATTTTTCATGGATTTTATCTCCAGGATTCCCATTAGGTCCTGCAGGTAAGAATTCAAGAAAGATCCCCATGTGATTCTGACAATAGGGAGAAAGGAGTTATTATTGTGAAATATATCTCAAAAAAGGCCTACTATCCAGGGAAATAGATTTTTTCCAGAGCCTTATCCTAATAGAGGGACATTCACCCCACTTCTGATCACTCTAGCATTCTTTTTTTTCATCTTAGATATGTGTGCAAGGGGGAAACACTTATGAAGGTCATAGCCCCATGTCACTGAGACTTAATCATAATGTATTATATAGAATGCTTCCCTTCCCCCAGACCTATTTAGGGAGTCCCAAATTTAAGAAAGGAGGCACAAACAAAGACAGAAGGAAATTGCAGCCTCAGGTACCTATGTCTCGAGCAAAACAGTAAACATAACTCACTGCCAGCCAAGTGAACATTATCTCATACTACATATCTGGCTTTCAATTAAAAGTTACACAACATATGGAACAGCAAATAAAAATACAGCCTAAAGATGCAAAGCAAGTATTAAAATCCAACTCAGATGTAACCTAGATGTTGGGAATTTAAATTAACTGTGATTAATATGTTATGAGCTACAATGGGAAAAAGTTCAACAACATGGAAGAACAGATGAGTAATATAAGCAGAGAGATAAGAAACTCTAAGAAATAATGAAAATAAAATATGAGAAATAAAACACTCTAACAGAAACTTTAAAAAACCTTCAATAAGTTAGTTCATCAGTAGACTTGAGGGCATGGCTAAAGAATTCATGAGGTTAAAAATTAGTCAATAGAAACTTCTCAAACTGAATTGCAAAAGGAAAAGCAAATTAAACACACGCACACATGCACACGCACACACACACACACACACACCCCTCAGCACAACATCCTAGAAACATGGAACCATTCCAAAGGATATAACATAAATGAAAAATGGAATTTTGGAAGAAGAATAAGAAAATGCAACACATGAAATATATGAAGTATTTGTGGCCAAGACTTTTTTTAATACTTAACTGTTTTTTAAAAAAGACTTTATTTTTTTTGAGAGAGAGAGGGAGGGAGGAAGAAAGAGAGGGAGAAAAACATCAAATTGTTAGAAAAATAACAATCAACTGCATCTTGCATGTCCCCAGTTGGTCACCCAACCTGCAACCCAGATACCTTCCCCAACTAGGAGGCGAACTGGCAACCTTTCAGTTCACAGGCTGGTGAGCAACCCACAGAGCCACACCAGCCAGGGCAGTGGCCAAGACTTTCCAAATTAATGAGACATCAAGTTCATAAGAAAGATCAGAGAATATTAAGCAGGAAAATAAAGTATTAAAAAAATAACCACTAACCTAGAATTCTATGTCCAATGAAATTATCCTTTAAAAATGAAGGTGAGACTTCCAGAAAAGATGGAGGCATAGGCAGATATGCTTCACTTCCTTGCATAACCAAAAGAAGGATAACAACCAATTCAAAAACAAAAAATAGCCAGAAGTGCCAGAAAATCAAACTATATGTAAGTCTGACAACCAAGGAGTTAAAGAAGAAACATTCATCCAGTAGAAGGGTTGGAGCCAGGAATTTGGGACAGAAAGGACTCATAGTAAGGCAGCAGCTGGTGGACCAGGCAGTTCCACATTCACATTCAGAAAAACCAGGAGGAATAATGGGGGAGTAAGACAGACCATGAAACCCAGAGTTCCAGTGCAGGAAAAGAAAGCTTCGAAACCTCTGCCTATAAAATTCTGTGGGGGTTGTGGTGGTGGGAGAAACTCACAATCTTACAGAAGAATCTGTTGAAGGGGCCCACATTGCACAAGGGGTTTAGAACATACACAAGCCCACCCACCCAGGAATCAGCACCAGGGAAATATCTAAATGGGCAAATTCACTTGTGGGTAGTGGGGGAAGTAACAGAAAGAGGGTTGAGAACCGGGCAAGCATCATTGTTCCTCCTCTGACCCCTTGCTGACATATAACACAAAGAAATGTGACCCAAATGAAAAAATAGATCAAAGCTCCAGAAAAAAATACAACTAAGCAATGAAGAGATAGCCAACCTATTAGATGCACAGTTCAAAGCACTGGTAATCAGGATGTTCACAAAAATGATCGAGTACAGATGCAAATAGAGAAGTGGAGAATATACAAAGTGACATAAAAATATACAGGGAACCAACAGTGAATGGAAGGAAGCTGGGAACTGGGACTCAAATCAACAATATAGAACAGAAGGAAGAAATGAACATTCCACAGGAACCGAATGAAGAAACAAGAATTCAGAAAAAATGAGGAGAGGTTTAGGAACCTCTGAGACAACTTTAAACATTCCAACATCTGAATCATAGGGTTGCCAGAAGGAGAAGGGGAAGAGCAAGATATTGAAACTTATTTGAAAAAATAATGAAGGAGAACTTCCCCAATCTGGCAAAGGAGATAGACTTCCAGGAAGACCAAGAAGCTCAGAGAGTTGGACTCAGAGAAGCACACACCAAGGTACATCATAATTAAATAATTCAAGACTAAAGATAAGGAGAGAATCTTAAAAGCAGCAAGAGAAAAGGAGACAGCAAAGGAGTTCTCATAAGACTACCAGCTGATTTCTCAAAAGAAACCTTACAGCAAAAAGGATCTGAAAAGAAGTATTCGAAGTCAGGAAAGGCAAGGACCTACATCCAAGATTACTCTATCCAGCAAGCTATCATTTAGAATGGAAAAGCAGATAAAACACTTCCTAGATAAGGTCAAGTTAAAGAAGTTCATCATCACCAAGCCTTTATTATATGAAATGTTAAAGGGACTTATCTAAGAAAAAGAAGATCAAAACTATGAACAGTAAAATGACAACACACTCACAACTATCAACAACCCACCCTAAAAGAAAAAAATAACAAAAAACAAAACAAAACTAAGCAAACAACTAGAACAGGAACAAAATCACAGAAATGGAGATCACATGGAAGGTTATCAGTTGGGAGGGTGAGGGAGGAGAATTTGGGAAAAGGTACAAGGAATGAGAAGCATAATTGATAAATACAAAATAGAAGGAAGTTAAGGATAGTATAGAAAATGAAGAAGCTGAAGAACTTGCATGTATGACCCATGGACATGGACTAAGGGAGGAGGGTGCTGGAGGAAGTGGGGGACAGGGTAGAGGGGGAAAAAAGGGGAGACAAAATGGGACAACTATAACAGCATAATCAGTAAAATATACTTATAAAAATGAAGGTGATATAAATACTTTCTAAGATAAACAAAAACAGAACATATTTGTGACCAGATCTGTACTGTGAAAAATGATAAGATGAAGTCCTCCAGGCAAAAGAAAAATTATAAATCAGTAATTGATATCTTCAGAGTTTACTCAAGAGGAGTCTAAGGAGACAAGTACATATAACATGGTCTGTTGGGTGGGATCTTGTAAGAGAAAAAGGACATTATGTACAAACTAAGGGAATCTGAATAGAGTAGGGACCTTAAATAATGATGATCTGTTAATATTTGTTTATTAATTGCAATATATATACTATATTGATGTAATTCATTGATAATAGGAAAAAATGGGTATGGGGTATATAGAAACACTCTGTATTAGCCTTATAATTTTTCTATATACCTTAAAGTGTTCTGAAATAAAAATGTTTTCTTTTAAACCAACAACAAAACACCTTGGCACATCACATTCAAAATTTTGAAAACACCCAGAAAAAAAATAACACATTACATAGACAGGAAAAAAGATACAAACTACAGATTTCTCATCAGAAACTGTGTGAGCCTGAAGACATACAGCAATATCTTGCAAGGTTAAAACACTAAAATATACTTTTACCACATCCACACCCACACTCACCCACCCACCCACCCAACTACCCAACTACCAACCTAATATTCTATACCCAGAAAAATAATTTTAAAAATTAAAGGACAGTTTTCAGGTCTAAATTGAAATAATCACTGCATGCTAGCTTTAAATATTCCATGGATCACAACCAAAACCCTGGAAAATAAATAAACAGCTACCTGTTTGGACTCTGAAAAACATACAGTGACAAGTAGACTGGAAGGGAAATCAAAACTCAAATAAGAGCTGACGAGGTGATGGTATCTTTTTCGAAACTGTTGTTTCACACAGTCAGGCCTGGACTCTGTGATTGGTGCTGCTCCAGAGCTGCGCAGTGAACACAGATCAGAAATCTTCCAGAGAAATACTGTCGGTCTTGACAGAGGTCCAGGAAGAGAGACTGTGGGAGTAATTCTTTGTTTGTTTGTTTGTTTTTTACCCTCCTGGACCCAAGCAAGTTACAGTAATGAAGCTGCTCTCTAAAATCAACAGGGGTCAAAAGGCACCTAAGCTCATGAGAGAAAAATGTTCTTATTTGGACAACAGATGACGCTATGGTTTGAAGTTTATGCGTGGAATTCCTGCTATCTTTTTCTGTCTGATTGACTCCCAAACAAGACCAATTTAAAGGAAACAAGATTAAAACACCATTTTAGCCTGAGAATCTGGAAAAAGAGGCGGCACTGGGTGTGAGGAAACCTCAGGAAGGAAGAAGGAAGGAGGAAGGAACAAGGAAGGAGGAAGAAGGAAGGAGGAAGAAGGAAGGAGGAAGAAGGAAGGAGCAAAGAGGATGTTCTATCTGTGCGTGATGTCTTGTGCTTGCTGCAAGCTGCTCGTGTGTGGAACTGTGTTTGTTAGTTATTATGGTCTCACTCTGAACAATTTGATTGCTTATTAAAGGAAAAAATTAAATCCTTTCTATAGGGTTTTAATAGAACACAAATGCACAAACCACCATAGCAAAAATGTTTAGGATTCAACGTAAAATCACTTTGTTACAAGAAGAACCAACAAAAATTTAACTACTAAGGTAAAAGAAAATCAACAGTCTTTAACCCAAAATCGGCTTGAATGACATGTCACCGGCCAATTCTAGAACAATTTAATCAACAAAAGAAATAAGTATAATTATAGTTTATAATCCATAGATGAAAATAGAGATTTCTGTTTATACTGCTATGTCAGTAAATGAATGAATACATAAATAAATGGGGAGATGGAAACCTCTTCCTTATAGTTTAATACCAACTAATAAATATAGAAGATGTGAGGTTAGCCAATTATTAATACCTGCTAAAACAAAGGAGTAAGGGTTTGAGGAGGAACAAAATATTTACCTATGTTTACAAATCTCGAAGTATAACCCCACAAATTACTTACTCCAGAGAGTATTGTAGTAGTTTACCATAGAGAAAATGGCAGGCATTATTTTATCTGATTAAAGTTAATATTGTCATTTCTAGTCTTAATGCTTCAGTTACCTCAGTTGGAAACTTAGTCCAGTCCAATTTAAAATCTTAATTTCAAATTAAAATCTCAAGTTCATATTTGCTTGCTACAACCAGGAGACACTTATGGAGGGCTGAGCAACCTAAAGTTCAGTCTGTCTACCCCCCCCCCGGCTCTCCCCGCACCGGTGGCTGTTCTGCCAACCCTGATGAGCAGCGAAGGGATGTTTGCTCATACACAGCCTGAGCAACTGTGGTGGGGAGTTTATTATCTTATTTCTTAATGGTCCTTACTGTATATTTGTCTGCTGGTGTCCTTAAATACCCTGGTTTCAGATTTCAAGTGAAGGAGCAGGCGGCCTTAAGGTGTCCCACATTAGGACGATCTTGAATTCAAAGATGATGCTATGGTGTTAACCTTTCTGAAAGGGTAAGGGTGTGTTTCCACGTGTTCCAAACACGAGTCTGTTATATCCCAAGGCAGTGGGTACCTTTTTTCCTTCTTTCATTCTTTAATTCCTCTTTTCTTGCCTGCTAGCCTGCTACCTACCTTCATTCAGTGAGCACATACAGTTCAAATTATTCCCAGTAATATTTCAATAATATTTGAGTGATATTATTAATGATCTGTCTCTACAGGATCAATGTTACTGAAACATGCATCAATAGTATTCAATATTTGAGTGCTATCATTACAATCATAGTCATTAAATGCAGAAGTGGATATAAAATGTGTGCATACAGTGTCAGTTAAATATTTCAAAATACATTAAAGTCCACAGCAAAGTATCTTCCATACACCTCTCTGCAATACAAAAACCTTGTTATTGCTTCAAAAGATCAAATTCTATAAAGCTCTCTAAGCTGAACCATGAAACCAAGCATCATTGACAAGGTGTAGCAGCATCTAATTGTGATTTCACTGAAGTCTTAATAAACCCGAGAAAGGTCCCTGGGTTTCAGCTGGGCAGTATAAAGACTACTAAGATTCCGTAGTGAACAAGGAAAGCTTGATGATCATCGGATAATATTTGTATAATTTCAGAAATGTTTAAAGACAGGTGAGTAGAAGATTCTGTCCATAAAGTAGACCAATTACCTCAAATCTGATAATGCTACACTCTGAAGTCAGAAAACGATCAGCTTAGTCCACTGTATCACAGAAACCCCTTCCTGTGTTCCAGAATCAAGTTGCTAGTACGGTTCATCTCCATTATTATCCATGTTTCTTATCAAAACACTCTGAAAAAAAATTTCCCATGTATCAAATAAGAAGTATTAAAGGGAGTTTAAATTGTTTGGGAGCTTGGATTTATAGTCCATATACTAATTTTAGAAATACATGTATAGATAATTTAGTAATGGTACAAAAGCAAAAAGTGAACTTGATGCATAGAATTCAGTAAGCGGTGTTAATTGCTATACTGAACAGAGGGCATTAGGACAATATCGTGTCTGGGGAACAGTGAGAAGACTGCCAAAGAGTTCCTGAAGATGCCTGCGCTTCCTAGATCAGCACCTCTCAGGTACCTCATGTTCAATATGTGTAAAATTGGGTTCAGAATCTTTAACATCTGGCTTTCCCTTCAAAACACAGATATGGATGCACAAATAAAAGAAATATATATGTATTTATAAGTTTATATCTATTTGATACATACATATTTGCTTGTCCTCTGTTTTTTTACATCATGATTTGGCTACCATTATCCAATTTCCCAGGCCAGAAGCCTGGGGAGTCTTGCAAAGTCTTGGCCCTCTGTCAACATCCAACCTTCATCAAGATACATTAGCTCTTCCTATTCAGTAAACATCTTTCTCTCTTTCTCTTCTTTTCTACTGATTCTTTTTAAATTTTATTTTTTAATTACAATTTTCATTCAATATTATTCAGGTGTACAGCATAGTGGTCAGACAGTCATATACTTTACATATAGTCCTGTCCATATTTCAAATGCCCAGCTGGCCGCATACACAGTTATTAAATTATTACTGACAATATATATTCCCTATGCTGTAATGTATATCACTGTGACCATTCCGTAAGTACAAATTTGTACTTCTCAATCCCTGCACCTTTTCCACCCCAACTTCTCTCCTCTCTGGCAACCATCAGTCTGTTCTCTGTATTTATAAGTCTGTTTCTGTTTGGTTTATGCGTTCTTTAAGACTCCACATATAAGTGAATTCATGGTATCTGTCTTTCTATGTCTGACTTATTCACTTAGCATAACACCCTCCAGGTCCACCCATGCTGTCACAAAACTTAAGATTTCAAACTAAAATATTATTTTTTACCCAGCAAGGGAAACCATCAACAAAATGAAAAGACAACTTATTGAAAGGAAGAAGATATTTGCCAATGATACATCTGTAAGGGGTTAATATCCTAAATTCATAAAGACTCAGAAAACTCAACAAATGACCCAGTTAAAATGTAGGTGGAAGACATGAATAGACAATTCTCAAAAGAGCACATACAGATGGCCACCAGACATGTAAAATGTTGCTCAACGTCATTAATCATCAGAGAAATGCAAATCAAAACCACAATGAGATACCACCTCCCACCTGTCAGAACGGTTGTCATCAATAAATCAACAAACAACTAGTGTTGGCGAGGATGTGGAGAAAAGGGGACCTTCATGGTGGGATTGCAAACTGGTGCAGCCACTATGGAAAACAGTGTGGAGGTTCCTCAAAAACTTAAAAATCAACTGTCTTATGACCTAGTGATTCCACTTCTGAGTATATATCTGAAGAAACCCAAAACATTAATTGGAAAGAATACATGTACCCTCATGTATTCTTTCCTTGTGGTCATTGCTGTATTATTTAAAATAAACGAGATATGGAAGCCCCTGAGGTGTCCATCAACATTTGAGTGGATAACAGTGTTGTACACTTACTCAATAAAATACTACTTGGTCATAAAAAATAAAGAATGAAATATAACTTTTTGCAACTGTACTGACTCTTTAGTTCAATTCTGATTATATTTTGCTCTAGGTTACTATTATATTAGGTTGCCAAAAAAATTCATTTGTTTTTTTTCCATAGATGGCTCTAGTAGCACTTAATTGTCTTTCACTTCATTTGAAACAATTCTGTTAGATTGTATCATGACAGCTGTCATATCAGCATGTGGTAAAAAAACTTATCAAATTTGGTGAATTTTTGTGTACCTATTTTAATATTGAAGGTAGAAGAAAATACATAACATTTTCAGCATATTATGATTTATTATTTCAATTAAGGTAAAAACACATCTGAAACACACACAAAAAAGATTTGTGCAGTGTATGGAGAAGGTGCTGTAATTGATCAAATGTGTCAAAAGTGGTTTGCAAAGCTGGAGGTATTTTTCTGGACGACACTTCATGTCTGGTAGACCAGTTGAAGTTGATAGTTATCAAATTGAGACCTTAATTGAGAAAAATCAATGTTACGCCATGCGGGAGAAGGCTGACATACTTAAAATATCCAAATCAATAAAGTTATTGGTGAAAATTTAAGAATGTGTCTTTTATTTTATGGAATAAATGAAACTGACTTTTTGGCCAACCTAATAAAATGGCAACAGAGCTCCCTCTTGCTCTCCCTCTCCCTCTCTCATTTGTAGTCTCATTAATAAGTTGCCATGCTTTTGCCAGAGTATATTTTTAAATATCAAAGGGACAATGTCATTCCTTTTTAATTTTTCTTTATTTCTCTTAGGATAAAATGCAAACTCCTAATCATAATATATAATACTCTGAAAAATGTTCCTTTCTTTCCCAAAACATCAAATGTGCCTCACATTTCAACTTGCTAAATTATTAAACTCTCTCAAATCAATCATATCCTTGGACACTTCCACAACTTTCCTGTACCTGGAATTTTATTCGTTTTTTATACCTGTTTGGCTTCTTGAACAGAAGGGAAAATATGCTGCATGATGTCATCTCTTGACTGACATAAGTATCCCTACAGAACCTTGTAAATTTTTTAATTAAACTCGTCATAAATGTCCCTTTAATTTCCAATGCCCTTATTATATACAGAATAAAAAAATAGTAAAATACAATTCCTAATTTCAAGGAGTTTGTGCATTTGGAGGAAGTATTAAAATATATGAACAAATAGTATATGTAAGGACACATAACATATTTTATTGCAGGTGCTTTCTGTACCAGTTTTTATAAAACCTAACTTATAACTCTCTTTAAAGCAACCTGTTTTTCAACAATTCTCTGTCAATACTCCCTCCAGTGACCAACAAAACTTAATCTCACATCCCTTTAGTGAATTATCAACACTGCTGGCAGACTGATGTTTCTAAAACACAGATTGGATTCTGTCACTTTTCACCTCGAAAGCTTTCAGTGACACCACCTTGTCTATGGGAAAAAATTCAAACTCGGTGACATTACCTTCATGCCCTATTAAAATCGAACTCTGAATTACCTTTCATGCTTAGTTGCCTAAAATTCTACTCTGGTCCTAGCAACAACAAATCACATCACTCTTTGAACCTACCATGACTTCTCTCTGAATGTTATCCAGTTTTCTTGCATGCCATTTCTGCTTGAAGAACCAATACTAACAAAACTACATTTACCTCTTAGGTTTTCCTTGACTTACCGCTCCCTGATATAATTAATTATTCATTATTCTATAACCACAAAAACCTACTAAGTACTTGTGCACTAGTACTATGCTGTACTTGCATTTTAGAACGAAAATGTATGTCTATTACATGGGAGATTTCTCAAATGCAGAGGCTCTCCTCTTTCATCTTTAGGCTTCCAAGGCTTTAACACTGACTGGCTTATAAGGGGTTAATACATGCTTATGATATAAATGAATGACTGTACACATACACCCATATATGTTTTCATCCATCTTATTTTTATATCAATGTTTTGTTCATCCATATTGTACATACACAATTATGTATCATACATACTGAGTATATGATATACATGTATGTGTATATACAAAATACATATATATACACACACATGCAGAGTTTAAGTAATAAAAACGTATATCCACCATCAGTAAACGAGAACTTTGGTTCAAAGAAATGCTATATGGCATGCTGCATTATAATTTGAATTTATATAAGCCCTGAGATGGTAGTAATACCAGCAAAGGCATTAGGGCAGGAAAGGTAAATCTATACCTGGAATGGATGCCAGTTCCAATCGGGGTGAATTACTGTACCCTAATAGTTGGGGTGCGATTGATATAATCAACCAATCTAGAGCCATGTGATTGGTGGTTCCATTAGTTGACTTTGCCCTGTGATGTGCTCCATGTCCATCTCCAATATTGGCAAGTTAAGCCAATATTGCAACAGTGGCATCAGCCAGGTCCCACATAAAGGAAGGAAAACCCTGGTCTTGGACTATTCCCTTCATGGGCTCGTTGCTCAAGCACCGAGGTAGCTGAGGAAAAGTTTTGGCTAATACCCTTAAGAGGAGTCTTCTTACCTGTCCTGGTGATAACACTGTTAACAGGGAATCCTCTAGTTTGGATGCTCTCAGGTAAGTAATAAGAATAAGGTGAGACACAGGTTCTCTCATGTTATACCCACACCTGTTATTTATCCATGTGCTTCTCCTGTAAACTTATTGTTGTATCACTGCATCCCCATCTTCCTCTCTTCAATCAGGCACCTGATCAACCAGCCAGCCATCTGTGGCTGCTCAAGTATCTATGTATATGAAATCAGACTATATCTCCCTACATGTTGCTCACGCCTATTCACACTGGGAGAATTTATTCTGACCATTGCCTTTAGGGGCATCTCTGATTAGGGTGTAGTATGGTGGAAGTTCAGTTTGGTTTGCAGCAATACATCCAGTTAGTGTTCTCAGTTAGGGAAACCCCCATGGAGCCATAGGTATGGACAAAAGAAGCATTTCTTCCATGGAGTTAATGAAACACTTCAACTTGTTCATATACATTACTGTTCCTCCTGGACCAGCTAAGGTCCAACTCCAAATACACAATTTCAAATGTACACTAAATTATATTGTATATGTTGCATTTCATCAGTGGAGGCCAGCTCTGGTTGCATAATTAACACATACATGTGTCTGCATTCAATTCTACTGGTCTCTGTAGCTAATAAGGACCTGGTTTTCAGAGAGCAGATAGTCCTCTTCTACAGAGGACATGACCTTGAGCTACATGCAACAACTATGCCTAGTCTAGATACTTCTGAAACCCTGCATTTAATAGTTATGTGGTAAAAGCAGCAGGTCAGCATGCAACACACCAGAACATGAGTTCCAAGTTTGAAGGACTCACAGAGTCCTGTGACTCTATCACAGTGGTAGGTGTGTAAGGAACAATAACTGGTCCTTTATTTCATAAAGGAAATCCTCATTAATGTGGCATGTCTTTAATCTAGGTGTTTTTTTACCACTTCCAGGATACTTGCAAGTTAGTAGTGTATCTAAAATACTTGTGGAACAACCAGACACCACTACCATAATGAAATTAGTATGTGAACCACTGTGATGTCCCACAAAATTGTAAGAGATACCGAAGGCCTCAGATGAGTATAATGTGGTAAGAACAAGCAAATCACTGTAGTTCTTGGTAGAAAACTGTGAATGCATATTGGTTCCCTTCCCTTAATAAAATGTTACTTTGATAATCTATTGATGGAAATTGAGGAGAATGTATCTTCCACAGGAAGAGTGACATACATGTACCAGATTTTATGTTCTGTTATAGAAACACATCCACTCCAAGTTTGGGGGTTCAATCTCTGGTTGGGGTACATACAAAAACCAACCAATGAATGCATTTTAAAAATAGAGTAATAAATCATTGTTTCTTGCTCTCTCTCTCCCTCTCTGTCCTCTTCTCTCTCTCCCCCCCAAATATCAATAAATAAAAAAGAAACACATCCAGAAAACAGTTGCATATATGGTATCACCATTTCGATGTGCAGTAATCCACTCTCACCCACCATAGTTTTTCTGTGCTTTGAAAGGCCATACAGGTGAACTGAATAGAAAAATCACAGAAAAAAATCACTTCCGACTCTTCGAAGATGTTGAGGATGTCACTGACCTCTGCGGGTCTTCTTGAACCTGAGTGGAAGCACGCTGGACACTTCTTCGGTTTTTCCTTCTGTAATGGCTTTCCCTCAGCAGGTCAGCAACAAACCTGATTCTAAATACATCCATCCCAGTGCTGCACATTTGAAAGAGTATTTTATAATCTTGATAAAATATATTATTTCATTTTACTCATGAGCCTTGATCAAACATTTTGGCTCATTTATTTCATTTTTAAACTGCTGTATTGAAGTGTAATTTACTTACAATAAAAATTTACCCACTTTAAGTGTACAGCTCAATGATTTTTTTGTAAAGATACAGAAATTTCCATTTAGTTAGATTTGTCATCTCCAGGCTTACTTAAACACTATTCTAATTTCTGTCTTTTAGATTTGACTTTTCTGGATAATTAATATAATTTTTCATGTTTTATATTAAGGAGTTCTTATTCAGTGAAGATTTTCTAAATTTAGGCTCATAATTTAAACATTCGTAGAAGTCTCTGCAACTTTGTCCATCACCCGTAGAACTGAGCATCAAGACTCCATAGAAACTTCAAAGGTGCAGGTGAGTTAAACGAGGGCTCTTTACAAATGAATTAAACCCAGTAAAAATTCTCTCAAAATAGTTCATAGCTTGAACACCTCAGGTCTGTGCTTTAGAGAGTTTACCATGTACTTGTTTTTGTGACCAGTTATATACACGATGTTGCTTTGAAAATGAGTGCTAAATTCAAAGTACTCAACTATTATTTTCTTTGCCATCGATTTTTTAATTTCAAGGTGACCCAGCCTGATGTATGCCTATACCTGTACACAAAGTTCCCAATATATCCTAGCAGGCAATACTAAAGGTAATAAAAGTTGGAAGTCATCTATCTAAAACTACCTGGATACTAAAAGCTCATTTCAGGGAGCTGAATAGATAAGATATTGATTCTGGTGAAAGACAATGTATGTTCACCTCATGGTCTGGTAATAGAGGGAGCGGAATTAGAGAGACTGCTGTCACCACAAATAACCTGAATCTCCTCATGAGCTCAGATGGTTTCTAAATGTGTAAAACTTTCAACCTGCGGGAACCTGGAACATAGGGCGCTGCCAGGCAAACAGAATGAATGTAGAAGAGAATTTTGTTATTTAATTACAACCCGAATACCTGATATAGCACTTCAATTAAGATTAGCCCAGGTTACTACTGGTCTGCTTCACATACAAACTGAGGTACCTGTTCCTTCTCCATTATTTTGTTAAAAAGAATTGGTTTTTGTTTTGTTTGTTTTATTTTTGGGGCCTTATGTCCCCAGGCATTGTTCTAAGTTTTAGAGACCCAGTATTGAATAATGAGTGAAATAGAAAAAGCACCCGAGTTTATAGAACTTATATTCAAGTGGAAGGACAAAAAACAAACAAACCCTAACATAGAACGTGATTTTCAGTAGTAAAAAATAACAGCATAAGAATAAAGTTTTGGGAAAGTATGAACACATGTTTAGATACAATTGTCAGGGAATACCTGTATGAAGATGATATTTGAGCAGAGAATTAAGAGAAGGGCAGCCATACGAATTACTCATGAATTAATCTATAAATACAAAAAAGTCCAATTATAATGATAGCACGCTTTTGTGTGTATACAAATTTAAAAGTTGACTTCAAATTCATACAGAGTGTGTTATATGTAAGAATACCCAAAACGCTCTACAAAAGGAAAGCAAATAGTCATGCATCAACATTTCTTACGTAATTCTAGCAATTAAAGCAATGGTGTATTGCTATTTTCTGTTTGACCCAACAAATCTACACTTCACCTCTTTCCATATTTCTTAAATATGAGCTGGGCATGAGCTTTCTACCTTGAGGGTAAATTAAGTATAAATCTTTGGAAGAATATGCAGTAGGTTAATTTTTTGGGGAAAAGTCTGGAATATTTGAACAAGAATATGAAAAGTCAGACATGCGGCCTCAGAGTTAGCCAGGGGACAGGTCAACTAGGGCCTTATGAGGAATTGCTAAGCACTATGGATGGTGATCTAAATGTGGTTGGGAAGCCATGCAGAGATTCTGAGTGAAAGAACAACAGTCATTTTTAAAAGAAGTTGTCTCCCGTTTCCACCTCCCCACCTTGTTATTGTCCATGTGTCCTTTATACTTGAAGGAGGTGGAGAGGGCGGGGGAGTGGGCTGGGATGGGGGTAAAAGGCAGAAAAATGAACTTGAACAACAATTAAAATAAAAAATAAAATAAAAATAACAAGATTCATAAAAAATAAATAAAAGAAATTGTCTGTTGAGAGGCATTGCAAAGGGAAGAATCATAGAGACTAGTTGATAGAGTTTTGGACTTAGTCAGAGATAAAAATGGTTACAATAAGAATTTTAGTGAATACAATGGAAATAATATGTCAAATTTAGTAAGTAAATCAAAGATGAAGTGTACAAATTTTCCTTATGTATTGGATGTAGTGTTTAAGAGAAGAGTCAAAGACGATTACAATACTTTGAGTCTGATGGACTGGCCATCCCATATACTTAAAACATCTGGGCAATGAAAAATATTCATGGAGATGATGTGAGAATCAAGAGTTTATATTTGAATATATTGTGTTTTAAAGACATGTGGATATCATTTCAAGAGAAAAAAATGTGTCAGGCAATTGAATAGTAACAAGGTAGTGAGAGGAAGGGTGAGTTTCTAAATGCATATTTTTGTCATCAATAGAGAGACCTTTTAAAGCCATGGGTCTGGGTAAAATTAACAAACAGAAGTAAAAAGTACATACAACCTTGGGACACTGCATCATCTCAAAGGTATAAAGACAAAAAAGAAAGTATTTTAAAAGCATCGAGCCCTACCAGAATCCAAGAAACAAAACTGTCTTCATGAGAAAGTGATCAACAGTGTCAATTGCTCTGAAAGTTCAGTTTAAAAAGAACTGAATTGTAAGAGAATTGCTACAACACACAACTCTGAATCTCAAAGAGGTAACACAAATGTTTACTTCTCATCCACACAGGAATTAAATGTGCACTAGCAGAGAGCCGAAACTGCAGGGTTTGCTCCATGTGGCCATTCTCATGCCAGGCTTCTTCTGACTCCAGAAAGAATAATTTAGTTGTAGGAGTGGGTCACCCTTTGGTAGAGGCACATAGCCAGTATTTTTGGCACTCTGTCAAGAAAGGAGTCAGAAATAAGTATCTCTACCTTACTCTAATCCCAGCCTGCCATTTCTTGCTGATCTTTCCATGGGTTAAATTAAAAAGGAAAGTAAGAATTGAAGTTCATAGATTCATAGATTTAAGAAATATGGAGACACAGTTCATAAATTTAAGAAATATGGAGGGAGGTGAAGTGTTGATTTTGTGGGGCAAACATAAAATATCAATACACCATTTTTAAAATTGCTATAAGTATATAAGAAATATTGATGCATGGCTACTTGTTTTCCTTTTGAATAGTGTTTTGGATATTGTTACACATTACATACACTATACAAATTTAAAGTCAACTTTTAAATTTGTACACACACACAAATGTGCTGCCATTATAACTGGACTTTTTTGTATTTATAGATTAATTCATGAATAATTTACATTTATGATATTAAGCCCTTACATGCATGAAATTTATGTCATCATTCGTTTAAGTCTTCTTTTATAGCACTCAACAATGTTTTGTGATTTCCTACCTAGAAATACTGAACTGTATTTCTTAATTTCTATGTATCTTATAGATTTGTTTAGAGCTCGAGTGGAGTATTTTTCAAAATATATCTTCCAATTCATTATCACTGATGTTTAGGATCACAATAGTTTTCATACACATATTTCTCATATCTGATAGAATGGTACTGTCATTAGGTTCTGGGAATTTCATTGCTTCTTCTAAAATATTTTTAAAAAACAAACCCCTGAATTATTCATAAAATTACTTTCAGGAACATCTGAGCTTGTTATGTATTCATTTTTGTGAGGGAAGGACAATTGGTAAAATATTTATTTTACTTTCACTTTTAAAAATATTTTATTGTTTATACTACTTTATTTTATTGATTATGCTATTACAGTTGTCCCAGTTTTCCCCCTTTGTCCCCCTCCACCTGGTACCCCCCATTCCCTCTAACAATTCCCCACTTAGTTCATGTCAATGGGTAATGCATATAAGTTTTTTGGCTTCTCCATTTCTTATACTATTAACATCACTCTGTCTATTCTTTACCTACCAATTTGTACTTCTTAATCCTTGCAACTTTTTCCCACAATCTCCCCTTACCCCTCCAAATTGATAATGCACCAAATGATCCCCATATCTACGATTCCGTTTCTGTTCTGCTTGTTTGCTTAGGTTGTTTTTCAGAATCAATTGTTGATAGTTGTGGATTTATTACAATTTTAATGTTCATGGTTTTGATCTTCTTTTTCTTGCATAGTTCTTTTTGACATTTCATATAATAATGGCTTGGTGATGATGAACGCCTTTAGCTTTACCTTGGCTGTGAAGGACTTTATTTGTCCTTCCATTCTAAGTGGTAGCTTTGCTGGATAGAGTAATGTAGGTTGCAGGTCCTTGCATTTCATCACTTTGAATACTTCTTGTCAGTCCCTTCTTCCCTGCAACATTTCTTTTGAGAAATCAGCTGATAGTCTTCTGGGAACTCCTTTATAGGTACCTAACATGCTTTTCTCTTGCTGCTTTTAAGATTCTCTCTTTATCTTTAACCTTTGGCATTTTAATTATGATGTGTCTTGGTGTGATCCTCCATGTGTCCAGCTTATGTAGGACTCTCCGTGCTTCCAGGACTTGTATGTCTATTTCCTTCACCAAATTATGGAAGTTTTCTTTCATTATTTTTTTCAAATATCTTTTCAATTTCTTGCTCTGTCTCTTCTCCTTCGAGCATCCTCATGACTCAAATGTCAGTATATTTGATGTTGTCCCAGAGGCTCTTTAACCTATCCTGTGTTTTAGGGTTCTATTTCCTTATTGCCATTCTGATAGAGTATATTTTCCTTGCTTATGTTCCAAATTATTGATTTGATTCTTGGCTTCATTCACTCCATTGGTGGTTCCCTGTAATTTTTTCTTTATTTCACTTTGTGTAAACTTCATTTCTGCCTGGACCTTTGTTATGCTGTTGAAGTACCCAGCGAGTTCCTTCAGCATCCTAATAACCAGTGTTTTGAACTCTGCATCTGATAGATTGCTTATCTCCATTTTGTTTAGTTTTTTTTTTTTTTTTACTGGAGTTTTGTTCTGTTCTCTCATTTGGGCCATATTTCTTTGTCTCCTCATTTTGGCAGTCTACCTGTATTTGTTTCTGTGTATTAGGTAGATCTGCTTTGACTCCTTGTCTTAGTAATGTGGCCTATTGTAGAAAAGCACACTGGTATGTTGGATGGGGCTGAGCCTTAGCTAATCGCCAGGGTAATCCATGTGAACCAGGTTAATGGTGTCTCTGACATCAAGGTGTTGCCGCTCTGTGGTTCTGTGTGAGGGAGGGCTCAGAAAGTGGACAATGTTGCTGCTTGGCTTCTAGAGTTTTGTCCAGGCACTCTCACTCATGCCAGATAATTCAATTTCCACCTGTATGCACTGGTGCCCTTCCAGCTGCTGTCCCAGTGCTGAAGCCCAGAGTGGGTAAGTCTGCATAAGTCCTAAGTCCATTATGGACCCTTTAAGAGGAGACTCCTGAGAGTGCAATTTCTTCCGCAGCCTCAACCCCCATTGGTTTTTACAGCCAGAAGTTATGGAGACTTATCTTCCTGTCAGAGGAACCCTGGCCTGGGAGGTCTGGTATGGCACTGGCATCCCTCACTTCCAAGGTATCCTTCCTGATTTTCATACACAACATGAAACAAACCATTCCATGTCTCTAGGTCTCTGCCCCTCCTACCCTTCTGGATGGATGTGACTTCTTTAATTCTCTGGTTGTTGGATTTCCATATGGCTCGATTTTCTGATGACGCTGGGTAGTATTTATTTTCTAGTTTAGTTATAATTTTTGCAGTTGCTGTGCAAGGTGTGAGCTGTGTGTACTTATACCTCCATATTGACTGGATATTTTATAATTGGTGAAATATTTAAATTTTTATTTTCATGAGTAGATATTGTTTTACTCTAATTTTGGTTAAAATGGAAAATGAGTAAAACTGGAAAATATATTTATTGCATTCCTTCCTTTATTTGAATTTGTAAAATTTTATATATCCTACTTTCCCTCACTGCACATTTTCCTTATTCATTTTTTAAACTATAGATTTTATGTTCTGTTAGTGATTACTCTTAAATATATATGTCTATATCTATATAACATATACAATTAAATTAATATAATGTATTGAAGACTGACTTCTCCTTCTTTAAGTCAGAGACATCAACATAAACTTGTATTGTGTGTTATTGGGAGTATAAATACATACACAGATAGACAGATGCAAAAATAAATATAAATGTGTATATATGCATGGGTGGTAGACACATATTTCCTAGTTCTCTCTACTAAGAGGGTCTATAAACAATGTTATTCCTATGACACACCCATAATTTGGTGTCTGTACTCCATTCCCAGGAAAAGGAACAAAATCTCGCTGAAGAAGTGGCAAGTTCCAGAACTTGGGCAGGGCTAATAGGGTACGAGCTTGAGCTATGTTGGGGTGCCAAAACAGAGCTTACGGTGTGTGTGTGTTCATATATATTAAAATATTAAATGAAGTTATAATTAACATTACAATCAAACCAACAGTTTAGAGGTATTTTATCAGTTATTAGAGTCCTCCTACAAGTGAGATGATATGGTATTTGTCTTTCACCAACTGTTTATTTCACTTAGCATAATAGTCTCCAGTTCCACCTATGCTGTCACAAAAGGTAGGAAATCCAAGGGACAAAATCAACTAATGAGCACAATAGAATCAGAGATATAGAATCATAGAATAGACTAACAGTGGTAAGAGGGCAGAAGGGAGGAGAGGACTGCTTGAAAGAGGGTGAAGGGATTAGTCAAAGAGCATATATGAAGGACTCATTGACATGGACAACAGTGTGGGGATTGACAATGGAAGGGGGGTCGGGCTTGGCAGAGGGGATGAAAGGGAAAAATTGGGACAATTTTAATAGCATAAAAATAATAAAAAATAAAAAAGTTACTAAAAAGATATTGGGTTAACATCTACAGGAAAAAATATAACCCATAGCTTATTATTTTAATAGTTATTGACATTATTTAGACATTTATGTTTAATTATTTCTTAATTTTAAATTATACTTAATGCTGTCAAAATGGTTTATATTTAGTTTTTTTCTTTAAGTTATTTTAGTATACAATTTTTATAATTAATATGAGTTAGACCTCTAAGCACAGAATAGCAACTTATACCTCTAAACTGATGTATTTTTTAAAAAGGTGATGAATAGCTATTTCCAGGTATGTATCATCTCTCCTGTGCCCTCCTTCAAATAGAAATCACCCCCCTTTAATTGCTAAGCATTTTATTAACCTAATGCAGCTGATGGTTTGAAAACATACAAAATCCTAAACCAAGGATAATTGGATTGAAAGAAAGCATTTTTCATACAGAAAAGGAGGGGATGATATACAATACTGAATGGAGAGGCAGAACTTGTGAGTCAAAAACTCAACATTTTAGAAAGACTTAAGTTGGAAATTTTTTTCACATTTTTTATTATTATTCACATACATTTGCCTCCATTTCCCCTTCACTACTCCCCCCTACCCCAGCCATCCTCACCTCTCACCGAGGATCCTACCCTCCTTTGTCTCTGCCCATGTGTCCTTTATACATAGTTTCAGTCAGCCTTCTTGTGAGGAATTATGAAAGGGGTGAAATGAAAACAATTGATTCTAAAAAGTGTTTGTTAACCACTACCCCACCCACAAATCCCCCCCCACACATTTGGAGGTTTCTTAAAGTTTTAAATGTTTATTTTTAAAATTATTTTTATTGATTTTAGAGAGAGGGGAAAGTGGATGGAGAGAGAGAGGGACAGAAGGAGAAGGAGGGAGAGAGAGAACAAAAACTACACAGATTTGTTGCCCCACTCATTTAGGTATTCACTAGTTGACTCCTGTACATGCCCTGACCAGAGAGCAACCCACAACCTTGGCATATGGGACAACAACACTCCAACCAACTGAGCTACCCAGCCGGGGATGAAAGGTTTACTTCAGACATAGTATATTTCTTTAATTAGATGGGTTTTATTTAAAGTATCATACTTATATCACCCATAAATATTAGTTTTAGTAGAATTTAAGCGATGGCCTTAAATTAATGAATTTGCTGAGGTATTCCAAGTTTATGGTTATATTTAGTTATTTTATATATGTGTGTGTATCTATCTATCTATCTATCTATCGATCTATCGATCGTGGGGGAGAACAAAAGTAGTTACAGTTATATAGTCCTAAAATTGACAGATAGATAGATAGATATATGGTTCAGATTTAGGCACTCAGAGGAATCTTACTGAGAAAGTGGGATAAGTGATACCATTAAGGTGTATTAGGATTTTGCTTTGCTTTTTTAACCTAGTAGTTGAGGAAGTCAAGATCCTTAACTTCATTAGATTTATGTAGTCAGGAAGAGAGTTTAGAGTACATAAAACTGTCCAGAACATTACAAAGCAGGCACATAACAGTCACGTTAACTAGTTCTCTCCTGCTTACTTTCCACCCTTCCTGTTACCTCTTTGATCATCGACTCCTTGGCTCCCTTAAGTTTAACATTAATGGTCCTTCAGACTCCTGAACACCCGAGTCCTCTTCTAGTTGACATAACCTTGTGCTCATCCTGTAGCCCCTCTCTCCACTCAACGTACGTTACACAGAGCGTAGAAGAGGGCGTTCAGCAACAGGTAATGAATGTGTTGGGCATTTTCCTTCAGATTGTTTATAAATCTCTAACATTATGCTAAGTGAAATAAGCCAGCCAGAGAAAGATAAACATCATATGCTTTCACTTATATGTGGACTCTAATGAAGAAACTGAACTAACAATGAAAATAGAGACAGATTCATAGATGGAGAGAAGGACGACAGCTAGTGGTAGGAGCAGGGGTTAGGGGATAGACAGACAGGGCCCGTGGATGGCATCCAGCCCTCCACCTTGTTTTATCCAGTCCGGCACTTTGTTGCTATCCCTGGCAGGAGCACCAAGCTCCTCAATAAGGAGTAGGTACAGTTATACAGTCCTAAAATTGTATTTGGCCCTTGGAAGGCAACTGTGAGGCTGATGTGGCCCCTGGTGAAAATGAGTTTGACACCCCTGGAATACAGGGATAGAGCAAAAATAAAAAAGGACTTATGGGCATGGACAACAGTGTGGTGATTGCTGGGGGAGGTGGGCATAGGAGACTAAATAGTGATGGAAAAAATACAATAAAGAGTAAATAAAAAAATAAAATAAAATAAATCACTAACGACCCCTTTCATTTGTCATAATGCTCTAATCAGCTTCTTTGTTTTTGCAGTGGAGGTGGTGAAAGCTTGAATGACTTTCAGGCCTAAATCTCATGTTATAAAAATATTAATAAAAGGAATAGTGAAATAGGTCGGGAGGGGAATTGGAATAAAATATTATAGGAAACCCTAAAGCAGTTGATGATAAGCTAAGGGCACCAGGAGACAGAACTTAATGAGGTAAATTGGTAGTACCTGGATGGTGTTTGTGAGTAAGTAGCCAAAGGAGGCTACTTATGTAAAATAATTGCATGGAAATATCTCCACATCCATCCCCTAAAATAACTCCCTATTTGTCTCAGTTTCTAAAAGTTCACCACTGACTCTAAGATATTTCTTTTTCTTCCACAATTAATGGACTAAGTAGAAGGTAACAACAAAACCTTTTAGAAGCATATGGTTCAATGTGACTGAGAGTAAGAATATTGAAGAAAATATTTTCATTAATTCCTAATATGCACACAATAAAATATGATTATGACGTGGACATGAGATTTGGATATTTTAATTTTTATTAACAAAGTAGAAAGAGATATGTACTTAGAAAAATATAAACAATTTATTTAAAAAGCAAAACACAATACTTGTTTAATACTTATTAAAAGTGTGCCTTGGCTGGTGTGCTCAGTGGATTGAGGGCAGCCTATTAACCAAAGGGTGGCTGGTTCTATTCCCAGCCAGGGCACTTGTCTGGGTTGTGGGCCATTTCCCCAGTAGGGAGTTCATGAGAGGCAACCACACACTGATGTTCCTCTCTCTCTCTTTTACCCTCCCTTCCCCTCTCTCTAAGAATAAGTAAATAATATCTTTAAAAAATAAAATATTAATAAGATATGAGGGAAGGATTCAAGGAGAAAAATACATTTAAAGTCACACTTTAAGAGTGAAGAAGAACTTTGTTAGGGGATCAATTATATCCACTGCTGAGAGAAAGGGGTGGGGAGAGAGGGAGGAGGGAAAGGGAGGTAGAATGACTGACGGACTTGGTTGTAAAGAGTAACTGTTAGAAAGGTGTAATGGGTCCTTGTCTGTGAGAAGGTTTAGCAGAGATGCTAATGATTAATGTGCAGTTCATTTGTAATGGCACGTTAAGAAAAATACATGTGGACACACAGACCTGATCTTTATTCAAGACTAAAGAAGACCACATTGGGAAATTTGCTGTCATACTTCCCTAAGGTCCCGCTCTTCCCCATGGGCAGAAGCTACCTTTGTCCTGGTGGGAAAACACTGGATCAGGTGAGGTTCAAAAGGAGGTTGGCAAAACTAGAGTAGGACTGTGCTCCAAACACAGCTTAATGATCCCTACATGGGGGAGAGCAAAAAGCAAGGCAGTGATAGCGCTCTGCAAGGAACTGAGGGGCTGGATCTGAGCAATCGTGCTTTAAGAACAGCCCTTTCTAGCACTGGCAGTGATGTGTGATGCTTTTACTATTGTAGTTTTATTCTTCCCGAGTCTTCAGGGAAGTTTTATTAAAAGTCACATCTTTACAAATGGGATAAAATGATATCAACAGATAAATCTGATTAAAAGATACATGGATTTTTTGTACTATTCATATTTTTGCAACTCTCTTATAAGGACAAACTAACTTTCAAATAAAAGGCTGGGAAAAGAAAAATAAATATGTACCTCTAGCAAAAGCCCAATACTATTATGTATATCAAGGGTCCAATTCAAGTCAGGCACTTGGAATAAAACCAGCCACAGTTTAGCTGGTTTCAAGATAAGCTTTCAGCTTCTGTCATCTAACCAGAAAGGTTAGCAAATCCAACTAGCTTATGAAACTCAGGTATTTTAATTTTGGTTCAACTCTAGGATTAAATTTCAAGCTATCCAGAACATATTTGTTGGACACATATCATAACTTTTCCAGAAGTCCTATCTCAAAAAAAAAAAGCTTTTAAATCCAAATTCAGTGGCCAGAGCAAGCAATGTTGAGATACTTTACAGATGCTGTAACTGATCTATGTTTTCACGAGTGTGCAGCCCCACTTAGCGTGTTAAGAGTCTGTCTGCCCTATCCATGACTTCGCAAGGTCTATTCCCAAACTGGAAATGTGTTTTGTAAGGTAATCCAGCAAAAATTAAATAATTCATCCCAGAATATTTGTGCAAACATCCTAAATAAAATTTGATAAACTATTAATAAATAAGAACTTGAATAATTCATTAAATGATTTCTACTATATAAGATAGTAGAAAAATGATGCAGTTTGTGATTTCATATATTCATTGATCTCTTCTGCTGTCAAAAATTTAAGGCATTTTATGAATAAATATGTCAACCATCTGACCTGCTTTTGCATCTGAACTGTAATATGAATAAATACTCATGGTCTACAGAGGAAAAATATGCATGCATAAAAAATTACATATAAAATACTAGAAACAAACAAATAATCTTTAAGTGATTATTATTATTCTCCTAAGATTTTAGGAAATTAAAATTTTAGGGCATTTTAGATGTTCATAGGCTATAGATTTTATTTTGAAATTAATATATATCTGTATTGTCATATTAACATGTAAAAATTCTCACTGTACTTTTAAATATTTAAAATTATTTGTTATAGAATTTCAAAATGTCTTTAAGAGAGATTAGAAAATTATTTTAAAATATCTCCCAGAGTACCACATTTTAAAATGAGTTAGACTTACTAACGTCATTATTTCTAAGTAAAATACATAAAATGGAGAGAGCCTTAGTTTTCCTACAGGGAAAACTATATTTATATTTAAAAATAAATTGGATTATTGTGATACTATCTAAATAAAGTTTGGTATCTTTCATTGTTTCTGCAGTGTAGCAAAGCCCTCATAACATTAAAAGGAAGAAATCATTTTTATCACTGTTCTATGACTAGAGATATTTATGGTTCACAGAAAGTATATTTCTCTCAACTTTTATAGAGACTAGAATATACATCAACTTTTCATTTTGGATGATTGCAATTATTTTCACCTATAATAGAATATATTTATCTGAACTCAACATGGTAGATTTAAGTTTAGAGCTAAATATTTAGCCACATTAAATAATCATGTATTATGGGACCCGAGTTTCATTTTTACACTTTCGTATATTAAAGACTATTGGAAGTTGCCTAAAGAGTTTTTGAGAGGGAATTACATGGGATATAAGCAAACATACAGATTTATGCAGCTATGATTTTTTTATATGAAAAGCACAAATTTATCTGGACCCCTGGCCATGGAACGAGTACCAATGAAAGGTCAGAAAACACCTGCCCCCCAGTCGCTGGCTTACATCTTGCACTCTGTCCCTCCACACACTACTACCCAGATCTCCCGAGTTAAGAGCATAGGAGGGATGTGTTATTGGATTGTATTTTCAACTGCACAGACATCAGTCTTTATAACAGTGTCTGCTGTGATAAAAACGGCTGAAAATAAGACAAATGAGGAAAAGCAATAAGTAAGCAAGATTCAGTGTTGTGAAATACAATAAACAGAAGTGAATAAGAAAAG
Organism: Carollia perspicillata; assembly: GCA_004027735.1. Taxonomy (NCBI): domain Eukaryota; kingdom Metazoa; phylum Chordata; class Mammalia; order Chiroptera; family Phyllostomidae; genus Carollia; species Carollia perspicillata. The sequence goes on along the minus strand of PVKM010009254.1, from coordinate 967 downwards.
GGAAGAAAGAAAATAACAAATAGACAATGAGCAATTGTATGTTTCAGATAAACAAATGCTCTGCTGAGATCAATACTATACTGTTATAAAGAATATAGAAACCAAACTTTACTCTTATTTTAAATTTGAAAGAAAAACAACCCTGCAAAACTGAGCAGCTTCCTAAGAACTGTTTCATTTCCTTCTTGAAGTTATTTTATCAAAAGCCATGTCAACTGTATTTAGTAATTGCCCTTTCTTAGAAAATGTTGGCCCAATCCCATCGCACATTTCTTTTATTTCAGTTCATTCACCACCAAAAGCATAATCCTCCCAGGTGACCCGAATTTCCAGGGATGGCTATCCCCATACTGTTTCGTACATCTCCTTATGTGGTCCCACCTCCCACCCCTCCCACTTTATCACTTTCAACAAGCCCTCCAGAATTCTAGCTCTGTCCTCATCACCCCCTCCCACTGTATTCTCAAAAATCTCTACATTTTATTTGCTCTTTATCTCCTTATTCCAAATACCACCTAGCTGTACACTAAGATTATAACATTCCCATATAGTCCACTCAAAGGTATATATGTACATGTTTATCATGGGAATTTTCAAACATATAAAGTATTCATTAATCTTATTTTTTTTAATGCAGATACACAGTAACCAACACATGATGATTCTTGGGTCATTTATAATCACTGTTATCCTCACACCCCAAGATGAAAAATTTTGTACCAGATATGTGTCATTTCCCCTTTAAATAATCCAAAGGTTGTTTTAAAAGCAAAGTCATAGAAATTTGTATTTATTTTTTCTTATATCTAGTCAGTATTAAAACCTCCTTGAGTGTCTCATTTCAATAACTGTCTTTGTACATTTGTTTTGTTTATTTCTTTACAGATTTTATTTACTTATTTTTAGAGAGAGGGGGAGGGAGGGAGAAAGAGAGAGAATAACATCAACGTGTGGTTGCCTCTCATGC